>JBBPBX010017021.1:0-13052 GCA_038048925.1 Garcialebias charrua | reverse complement strand
TGTATGTATGTATGTATGTATGTATGTATGTATGTATGTATGTATATATATATATATATATGTATGTATGTATGTATGTACTTTGTCTGTTCCAGGGGACTGGATCTTTGGGCTGGACCAGTCTTTACCGTAATGCATTTTGGTGTTTAAAAATCCCTGGAACATCATGTTTGGAACATAAACGTCTAAGTTTCTGTGAAACTCCCGCAACATACAGAATGACCACTGATCTGTGTCTGTGTTTCTCCTTCTCACCTGATGGCTGGCTGGAGTCCTGTTCGAGTTTCGACTCTGAAGAAACCTGGACCCATTCATGCTGTTCTCTGTGGTCAAGGAGTGTACTCATATCAACTACATGTACACAGTTCTGTGTACATGTTGCTCAGATCTGAGGTACATGTACAGACCCAATCAACTCTTCATACTGACAGTCTTTTGGCTAAAATATGAAATGGTTCAACAAGAAGAATCCATCCGGAGGACCTGACTTAACCTTTTTAGATCTTTCTACATGGATTATTAAGCATGTCAAAGTCAAAAGTCAAAGTCAACTTTATTGTCAGATCTGCAATATGTACAGGACATACACAGGATTGAAATTGTATTTCTCTCTCAGTCCCTCTGTGCAACAGTAACCATTTAAACACTAAACAATTAATAAACAAGCATAAAATGAAATAATAAAAGTTTAGTACTGTCCTGAGTTTTTTTGCATAGTAGTTTTCCATAGTAGTAAAAAAAGTATAAAAAGTTTCACCAACACCAAAACACCAACATTTAATAAACATAATCATAAAATGAAATAGAGTGTAATACTGTCCTGAGTTTTTTCATAGTAGTTTTCCATAGTAGTATAAAAGTATAAAAAGTTTCACCAACACCAAAAATGAAATAGAGTGTAATACTGTCCCGAAGTATAAAGTATAAAAAGTATATCTATAAAATAAATGAAGGTTCTGGCATTTGACATTTGTAAAGAGTGACAAAGCAGCATATGGGGTTAATGTACACAGTATATGTATGAGGTAGTTGATATTGGTATAGAAACAAAGTGGCATTATGCAATAAGGCTAGTAAAAAGAATATATTGTAAGAGGAGGTGAAGGGACGACACAGGAGACAGGCTGCAGAACTTCACCTTTTAATCAACTCCTACTAAACTGGCGGGAACCCGCCCAACACTGCTTTATATACCCACATAACATCCGGTCCCCTGGACCTTTCACAATAAAAGCATCCCGTAATACATTCGGTCCACTGGGTGTGAGTAGAGCCCCCTAGTGGTCCACCACACACGCCCCCCCAGAACACCCAGTAAGGTCCATCACTAGTCCCGCATTTTAGGTTTGATCAAACGACCAGAACGGCTGAACCTGGGCCCTGCAGAACCAGTCTGATGAAGTGGAGGGCTACGAGGAGGGTCTGCAGAAGATTCGGGCTCCAATGGACGTTGGGAGTTTCCGGAAGAAGGACCGCCGTCCGTTAATAATGTGGATGGAGGTCTGCCTCTGCGAGGAGCTTGGGCCGTAACAACCTGATCATCTGACATAACATGAGCTGGTTTAAGCCTATCAATACAGACAGTCTCAGTACGACCCCCTAAATCCAAAATGAAATGTTTCGGACCTGGTTGAAGAACTCGAAACGGTCCATCATACAAAGGCTGTAGTGGTGTCCTGTGTGCATTGTGTTTGACAAAAACAAATTTAGAGGACTCCAGACTCTTAGGGACAAATGACTGCGGTAAACAATGGTGTACCGGACCGGGGACACGAAAAGGGGCCTCCTGAGGTGAAAGGTGGAGCAACGGTGGAGCGAACTGTGGTGAGGGTACCTCAGGTAAAAACTCACCGGGGACGCGCACAGGCTGACCGTAAACCATTTCAGCCGGGGAAGAGCTCAGGTCTTCTTTGGTTGCGGTACGCAACCCCAACAAAACCCAGGGAAGACGGTCAATCCAGTTGTCACCGGTCAATGCAGCACGAAGTGCAGCTTTCAATGACCTGTGAAACCGTTCACACAAACCATTAGCTTGGGGGTTGTAAGCGGTGGTTCTGTGGACGTTAGTCCCCAGACCCTTGGCCATGGTAGACCAAAGCTCCGAAACAAACTGCGGGCCCCTGTCCGATGTAATGTCTGAAGGGGGGCCGAAACGTGCAACCCAGGTAGACAAAAAGGCCCGGGCCACCACTGCAGATGTCGTGGATGTCAGAGGAACCACCTCTGGCCACCTGGTGGTCCGGTCTACCATAGTCAGCAGATGAGTAAAACCCTGTGATGGAGGCAGAGGGCCTACTAAGTCTACGTGCACATGATCAAACCGCCGACTTGGGATGGGGAAAGGTTCCAACGGTGCTTTGGTGTGCCTGTTAACCTTAGCACGCTGGCATGGGACACACGCTGCTGCCCACTCCTTAACTGCTTTACGCAGACCGGGCCAAACAAACTTTGAGCTGACCAGTTTCACCGAGGCTCTAACACCTGGGTGAGAAAGGGAATGTAAGGAGTCAAAAACGCGGCGTCGCCATGAAACTGGAACCAGGGGGCGGGGCCTGCCCGTAGATACGTCACAGAGCAGGAGAGGACCTCCGTCATTCACCTGCTTTTCCTCCAACTCGAGGCCTGTGGGGCCGGACTGGAGCTCGAGTATTTCTGCGTCGCTACGTTGGTCCGCAGCCATAGCAGAAAAATCGATGCCAACGTACACGGGAGCGATCAGCACCCGGGAGAGACAGTCAGCCACCACGTTGGATTTGCCAGCTACATGCTGAATGTCTGTAGTAAATTCAGACACCGCTGCGAGGTGGCGTTGCTGGCGAGCAGACCAGGGGTCAGAGATTTTTGACATAGCAAAGACCAGGGGTTTGTGGTCAACGTATGCAGTGAACTGGCGGCCTTCCAGGAAAAACCTGAAATGGCGTGTAGCCAGGTAAAGCGCCAGCAACTCTCTGTCAAAAACACTGTATTTCAGCTCATTGTCCCGCAGCGTACGGCTGAAAAATGCAAGCGGCTGCCAAACCCCGGAAACCTGCTGTTCTAACACAGCCCCCACCGCAACATCAGATGCGTCGGTTGTTAAAGCTATTTGCGCCGCTGGGGATGGATGGGCCAAAAGGGCAGCAGTGGCCAGTGCAGCTTTAGCGTCACCAAATGCCTGTAGGCGTTCTGGTGTCCAGTCCACGCTGTCGTTGGGCTTTTTCTTTTTCAGCGCTCTATAGAGCGGACTCAGCAGTTGTGCTGCCCTGGGGAGGAAACGGTTATAGAAGTTAACCATTCCCAAAAACTCTTGTAGCGCTTTAACAGACTGGGGCTGTGGGAAATCTGACACCGCCTGCACTTTGTTTGGTAACGGGACGGCGCCACTTGCGGAAATGCGGTGGCCCAAAAAGTCAATGACTGGCAGCCCAAACTGGCATTTCGCTGTGTTTACAATCAGGCCATGTGCTGCCAGGCGCTGAAAAACCTCACGGAGGTGGGACAGGTGCTGCTCAGCCGAGCTGCTAGCCACCAGGATGTCGTCCAAGTACACAAATACGAAGGACAGACCCCTTAGGACTGAATCCATTAACCGCTGAAATGTTTGTGCTGCACCTTTAAGACCAAAAGGCATGCGCAAAAACTCAAACAGGCCGAAAGGCGTGATAACAGCGGTCTTAGGGACATCCTCCACATGCACAGGAACCTGGTGGTACCCCCGTACTAAATCTACTTTAGAAAAAATGGAGGTCCCAGCCAGGTGCACTGAAAAATCCTGGATGTGGGGGATGGGATAACGATCGTTCTCTGTGACGTTATTAAGGCGGCGGAAATCTCCACATGGACGCCATTTGCCATCTGCCTTGGGCACCATGTGGAGGGGGGAGGCCCACGGACTGTTTGAGCGCTGCACGATGCCTAAACGCTCCATGTTAGCAAACTCTTCCTGTGCGATTGCTAGCTTAGTAGCATCGAGGCGGCGCGCACGTGCGAACACCGGGGGCCCCGTTGTGGGAATATAATGTTCGACCCCATGTTTTGTGTTTGTGTTTGCAAAATCAGGAACAGTCAGCGAGGGAAACTCAGACAATAAACGCTGAAACACATTACCCGAAGCTAAAAAGTTAGCATGCATTACAGGCCCAGCTCCTCGCGTCTCACAAGGCAGTGACGAAAAAGACACAGCGTCGATCAAACGTCTGTTAGCTACATCAACAAGGAGCCCATGAGCACAAAGAAAATCAGCCCCTAAAATAGGGACCGAGCTAGCAGCTACCACAAAGTTCCACTGGAAGTCCCGTTCATGGAAACGCACAGTCACCAACCTTTCACCAAACGTCTTGACGGGAGAGCCATTCGCCGCGGTTAGCTGCGGCCCGCAGCCTTCAGCTAACCTGTCGGAGCCAGTCGGGGGGACGAGGCTCTTCTGCGACCCCGAGTCCACCAGGAACCGCCTCCCCGACCTCGAGTCCTCGATGAAAAGCAGCCTTGCCTTCTCGCCAACGGCCGCGACTGCTAGCGGGCGTTGGCGGTCTCGTTTCCCTGCGGTTTGAAGCTGCACGGCGGGACGCACCGTCGTGCTTTGGCGCCAAAACGCGCGTGGTAGAAACAAAGGCCGGCTCCTGCCCGCCTGCGGCTAGCGACTCCTGCTACCACCGCTGGCTCGTCCGGCGCTGTGTGCGTTGCTTGAGACTCGGGCGCTGCTGGAGATCCAGGAACCACCGCCTGTACCGCGAAGGTCCTCGCGGTCAGAATGATGCGGTCGGCTTCTTCGGCCAGCGAGCGGTAATCCTTCTCCTTTAGAAACGGGGAGTTGGCCAGGGCGGTTCGCACAGGAGCTGGAAGCTGGCGGAGGATGAGGTGGCGGAAGAGGAACTCGCAGTCGTCTGATCCCCGCAAGGACAACATGCTCTCCACGAGCTCGAGAGCTGTTCCGTCACCCAAACCGGAGAAGGAAAATAGTTTCTCGGCGCGCTCCGCCTCTGAGAGTGTGTAGCGCCGCAGAAGAAGCTTCTTGAGGGCGTCGTATTTTCCTTGAGCAGGAGGGTTTTGTAGCAGGCTCATTACCCGCTGGGTTGTCAGCGGATCCAGCGAAGCAACCACATGGTGGTATTTGGTGTCGTCAACAGAAATCCCGCGAAGAGCAAACTGTGATTCGATGTGTGCGAACCACGATTGAGGCGCGTGCGGCCAGAAGTCCGGGATTTTAACGGCCACCGAAAAAGCGAGCGGGGCCGCCTGTGTAGGTTCCACAGCCGTGGACAGCAGTAGAGAGCTGGCTGAAGCGTCAGATGTCGACATATTCAGTTCACGAGGGTCACCAGTGTAAGAGGAGGTGAAGGGACGACACAGGAGACAGGCTGCAGAACTTCACCTTTTAATCAACTCCTACTAAACTGGCGGGAACCCGCCCAACACTGCTTTATATACCCACATAACATCCGGTCCCCTGGACCTTTCACAATAAAAGCATCCCGTAATACATTCGGTCCACTGGGTGTGAGTAGAGCCCCCTAGTGGTCCACCACAATATACTGTATATCAGCAGTAGTGTAGATATAAAAAGTCTAGATTTAAACAGTAGTAATAAATGTAAACAGTAGTAATAAATGTAAACAGTAGTAATAAATGTCAACAGTAAATGTAAACAGTAGTATGACTATAGGCAGTAATGTAATACAAACATTAGTGCAAATATGAGAAGTAGTGCAAACTGAATGAGCACATGACCGTGAGTTGAGTGAATGACCCGTATTGATGACACAGAGTCCATCCATCCATCCATCCATTTTCTTCCGCTTATCCGGGGTCGGGTCGCGGGGGTAGCAGCCTAAGTAGGGAGGCCCAGACTTCCCTCTCCCCAGCCACTTGGAGCAGCTCCTCTGGGGGAATCCCAAGGCGTTCCCAGGCCAGCCGAGAAACATAGTCCCTCCAGCGTATCCTGGGTCTTCCTCTGGGTCTCCTCCCGGTGGGACATGCCCGGAACACCTCACCAGGGAGGCGTCCAGGAGGCATCCTAACCAGATGCCCGAGCCACCTCAACTGGCTCCTCTCGATGTGGAGAAGCAGCGGCTCTACTCCGAGTCCCTCCCGGATGACTGAGCTTCTCACCCTATCTCTAAGTGTTAAAAACATGTATCAGGATAATAAAATCATTAAAATAATCAATAAACATTGATAAGTTCTAAGTGAACCAGGGGTGGATGAGATTCGCCCAGAGTTCCTTAGGGCTCTGGATGTTGTGGGGTTGTGTTGGCTTACGCAACTCTGCAATATTGCATGGACATCGGGGGCAGTTCCCTTGGATTGGCAGACTGGGGTGGTGGTTCCCCTATTCAAAAAGGGGGACCGTAGGGTGTGTTCCAACTATAGGGGGATCACACTCTTAAGCCTCCCTGGTAAGGTCTATTCAGGGGTTCTGGAGAGGAGGGTCCGTCGGATAGTCGAACCTCGGATTCAGGAGGAGCAGTGTGGTTTTCGTCCTGGTCGTGGAACACTGGACCAGCTCTACACCCTCAGCAGGGTCCTGGAGGGTGCATGGGAGTTTGCCCAACCAGTTTACATGTGCTTTGTGGACTTTTAGTTGAGTTTAGTTTAGTTTATTTATTCATTTTACATTCAATACAAAAATAACTTTACATACAGTATGAAAGTAAAAATTTGGAAAAATAAAAAAACGAACATAAAATGAAAGGAAGCAGTGAGAAGAAAAAAATCTTATTTTAACTGCCCCTTTTTTCTCAATTACACGAGCAAATCAATCTATAATACCATACCATACCAACTTTATTTCTAAAGCACTTTATAAAACCGTAGGACCAAAGTGCTGTACACAAACATAAAATACAGTAAAAAAAAATACAGTACAAAATTAAAAAGGTCAGATAAAAGACTAGCATTTAAAACAGTAAAAATTACACACACAAAAAACAAAATCAAACATCTCGGATCGCGTCAAAAGCCAAAGAGAAGAGATGAGTTTTAAGAAGAGACTTAAAAACTACAAAATCAGAGTAAATTACTAATTCTCAATGATTAAATGAATAACAATATCAACTTCATAACTAGTCCAATTGTTTACAATACAATATACAATAAAACAGCATTTTAGGCATTTTTGTATTTTGCCAACATCTTAGATTTAACCATTTTCTTGAACACAGACAAACACTTGGAGAAGGCATTTGACCACGTCCCTCGGGGGGTTCTGTGGGGGGTACTCTGGGAGTATGGGGTACCAGGCCCTTTGATACAGGCTGTTAGGTCCTTGTACGACCGGTGTCAGAGCTTGGTCCGCATTGCCGGCAGTAAGTCAGGCTCATTTCCAGTGAGAGTTGGACTCAGCCAAGGTTGCCCTTTGTCACGATTCTGTTCATAACTTTTATGGACAGAATTTCTAGGTGCAGCCAAGGTGTTGAGAGGATCCGTTTTGGTGGCCTTAGAATCACTTCTCTGTTTTTTGCAGATGATATGGTCCTATTGGCTTCATCAGGTCGTGATCTACAGCTTTCGCTGGAGCGGTTTGCAGCCGAGTGTGATACGGCCGGGATGAGGATCAGTTCCTCCAAATCCGAGGCCATGGTCTTGAGCCGGAAAAGGGTAGCATGCCCTCTCCGGGTCGGGGAGGAGGTCCTGCCCCAAGTGGAGGAGTTTAAATATCTCGGGGTCTTGTTCACGAATGAGGAAAAACTGGAGCGTGAGATCGATAGGCGGATAGGTGCAGCATCCGCAGTGAAGCGGGCACTGTACCGGTCAGTTGTGGTGAAGAGAGTGGTGAAATATATTTCTATCAGTATTACATTACACCCATTATGTTCTATTATTTGTATTCACTTAACTCTGCCTTATAATGTGAAATGTGACACAAGGCAGAACGTTTTTCTCTCGGGCTTTGTTTTCACTAGGGAACAGTTACACGCCTGCACAATTCAACAGACCCAACATTTGATGTTTACATTGAAGCAGATAGTTTATTGGCAGAAAGGAGGGTCACGTGGTAGTGTAGGTGGTCCCAGGGCGGTCCCGAAGCAGTCCAAGGCGGTTCCAGGTTCCAGGAGGCGGTGACGACATCCGGGGTTTTATAACCGTGGCCCTGCCTTTGAAGATGTGTGTGTGGACTGTGCTCGGAGTCAGGTCTGTTGTTGCTGTAAGGTTTATTCTTATTATGTACAATAAACCTGCATAAACTTGCACATTCGTTTCAGAGCTTCCTTCAACCTTTTGAATTCGTAACAATTTGGTGACCATCGACGTGGGAGGTTGTGAAGGGAGACGATTTGGAGGGTTTCCCCCCACCGAGAGGGACGAGCACGCGCGCAGTCAACAACCGGTGCTTCACAGAGTAGGTGAGCAGAACTCCTCTTATCACAAAATGTCTGCTATCGGATACACTAAATTATTTGTTGACTGAGGGCTGTTTGTCTCCGGGTGGGCCAATGGTTTATTGTGTTAGCAGCTAAAAGTAAAAAAACGTGAACTACTGTTGGTATTTCATTTGAATGTGCATTTTTTTGCGGGTTTCGTACATGTAAGTAAAGTGAAAAGCACATAGAAGTCCACACACACACAGGGATAGTATATGAGTGCCTAAGTTTGCTTTTTCCCCCTCTATGAGCTCCGGCCTGTCGGCTGGGAGACACTTTCTTTTTCTTTTGGACTCCGGGAGGCTGTGGGGCCGAGGCCGGTCGTGTACTCCGGGACTTTGCTCGCCGTAGAGTTAACAAAGGCTTTCATCCGGCACACGGTTTTGCCGTAAAAGAGTGGGTTGCCGCTCCGGGTTCACAGGTTGCCGTGCATGTGATTAAGTTCACAACCGGGACCTGTGATCTCTGTTAGAGTCACATTTTTCCTCCCCTTCCCAGTTGAAGTTAATTACCGTATTTTCCGGTGTATAGGTCGCAAACTTTTTATTTTTATTTTCAATTTTTTTTTTTTTACTTTCTTTTGTTTATTTATTTCTTTTTTTTCCCTTTCTCTTAGACACTTGTGACCTGTACTCCGGAAAGTGCTGTATACACGCAAACAAAGGCAACAGGGTCAGATTTTTTATTTTCATATATTGTTTTGTGGGTTGGTGGATGCAGAGGGCTGGCTGGAACCTACACATGCAGCTGTCACACGGCCAGCCTCCCCCACTGATTTACTGCGGTTCCTACAGATAAGGCTCCCTGCCTCCCAGTCAGTACCAGGATGGAGACATCTCCTCCCCTCCTCCCTTCCCCCTCCCTCCTCCCCTGCCACAGATGGCCTCTGAAAGTTCTGGTCCAGGGACCGGCTCAGGGCTGCTGTTTGTTCCGTTAGTTTTGTTCAGTGCTGCTGTTAAAAAGACTCCGGAGTGCAGTTGTTAGTTAATTGACAGTTAACAGTTTGGCTATTAGACAGTTTCTTTTTATTTTTGTTGCTATGACTGTTGGTGCTATTTTATGAATAAATAGAGAACATAAGGGGCGCACATAACTGGACAAGGGACAGTTTTTCATCTTTTGCTGCAGGACACACGCTGACCTCTGCAGTTACACAACACTTCTGTGTGGTGACTTGTTGCGACTGTGGACGGACATTCCGGACTTTTGTGAATTTAGGCACTATAGATTACTTAGACTCTCAGGAGACGTCCTGCACTTTGTTTGTGAAGTTACGCAAGGGGTTTTGTGCCTATATTTTTGTTTTTGTTGGTTATTTTCAGGTTTGAAGGCACATTTCAGATTTTTATAGGTGAGGTTCATATGAACGTGTTGGCAAATGCTATCTTACCTGCTGCAGGTAGCTTTTTGCATTGCCTAAAGGAGTACATGCAGGGTTAATTTCACGCCATTAATTGTTACGTTTCCAGTTCTCATCAATTCAGCCTGGTGGGATGCAGGTCATGTTTAATGACATATGAACAAGGCCTGTGTAATAGTGGTTTGGAGTACTTTGGTGGTTTGTTTTATTTATTTTTTTTATTTTTTTATTGAGAAAGCCAGTTACATTACAATTATAGTTATATTGATTTCTTTCTCTTTTTACATTCTCAGTTTCCTCATTTTTTCCTTTTTAACAAACCGAACAGCAGCTAGAGAAATAAAATAAAAATAATAAAATGAAAATAAACAAAAAAAATATATATATAAAACAAAATAAAAATAAACACCTAAGCAAAAACCAACCAGAACTTACATGTGAGTGGCGGGGTAGCCTGTATATTAACAATCATTGACATTACATATAAAATCCAGATATCAACCTGAGTGGCAGCAAGGTTTACACAAAGTCAGACATAACAGGTTTAACATATTCTGTCCATTTTGACCATATCTTGTAGAATGTGTCCCTCTGCACATTAATGGAAAAAGACAGTTTCTCCAATACATAAATCTCTTTCACTACATTAATCCAGTCTTCAGTTGTTGGGGGTTCCTGTTTAAGCCATTTTCTTGTGAGGGCCTTTTTGCTCCCCGCCAGCAAAATGTACAGAAGTTTTTGATCATTATAGTTCAGTTTATCGACCGGTATGTTACATAGAAATATGCATTCAAAGGTTAAAGGAAAATCGAATGTGAAAATGTTCTGTAGATGCTCATGTATTTGAGACCAATATTGTTGAATGGTTTGGCAGCCCCAGAAAATATGGAAATGATTGGCACCATCCCTGCCACATCTCCAGCATGCACTACCTTTTCCTTGATATCGTTTCTGCTCTGGGGTTATGAAAAATCTTAAAATGTTTTTCCAGCAAAATTCACGCCAAACCTTTGATCTTGTTGTTGTCCATGGTATCTTACAAATGTGGTCCCAATCTTCCTCTGGAATCGTCAGGTTACCTTCTTTTTCCCATTTCACTTTAACATAAACAGTGCTGTCTTTCTTACACTGCAGGATGGCGTTATATATCCTGGAAATAATTTTGCCCGTCTTTGATTTAGATAATGATATAAATGTTTCCACAAATCCCAAATTTTGTAAATGTATTTGTAGGTCTTGGTAAAAATAATTTCTCACCTGTAGATATCTAAAAAAGTCATCTGTGCATAAGTTGTATTTTGTTTTCAAGGATTCAAAGCTTTGGAACGCCCCCTTGTGGACAAAAGAATGATAACTAGTTAGGCCTTTTGAAATCCACCTCTTAAATCTACCATCATGTTGATTTGGAATGAAATCTGAGTCATAGGCGCACCATCGCAGAATTTTAGAGGCATTTTCTAGTCCACATATTTTAATTGCTTCGTTCCAAGCCGATATCATTACTTGCGATATTGGTTCATCTGCCAAATTGATTTTGGTTTGCAATTTTGTGTCGGCTATTATGGCTTTAATCGGTATTGTTTTAATTGTGTCCCCTTCAACATCTTTCCATCCTGCAGTGTAATCCGGACAGCACAAACATATCAAAGGTCTTAACTGAGCTGCACAAAAATATTCTCTCAAACAGGGAAGCCCCCAACCTCCTTTTTCTTTTTTTAACTGTAAAGTTTTGTATTTAACTCTGGCTTTTTTCTCTTTCCAAATATATTTTGACAGCATTCTATCCCATTCTACAAATTGTTTTGAGGGTATGGGGACTGGCAGTGATTGAAATAGATACAACAGTCGGGGAAGGATGTTCATTTTAACTGATTCAATCCTGGAGTGTAGGTCAAAAAAGGGTATGGCATTCCATCTTTGGATATCAGATTTTATGTCTATATTCAGGGGGGCATAATTGACCTCAAACATTTTAGTAGGGTCACGGTGTATCATCACCCCCAGATACCTAACACCATCTGCATCCCATTTCCATTTGTAGCAGTTCTTGATTTCAACTGGTGGATCATAATTCAGCGTTAGTACCTGCGTTTTGTTCACATTAACCCTGTACCCTGAGAAACAGCCATATTCTGATAGGATTTTCATTACTTTGGGGAGAACCTGCGTAGGATGCGTTATAAGACTGAGAGAAACGCAATTTCGGTCCTGTGTATGTCCTGCACTGTACATATTGCAGATCTGACAATAAAGTTGACTTTGACTTTTGACTTTGACTTTGATAACAAGTAACAAGTCATCAGCAAATAATGCCAATTTTTGCTCCCCTCCTGCTGTCTTTACTCCTGTTATATCCTGGCTCTGTCTGATCCATTGGCTCAATGGTTCTATAAACAAGGCAAATAAAAGTGGTGAAACGCAGCAACCTTGGCGGGTACCTCGTTCGAGAATGAATGATTCAGTAAGGTCTCCATTAATTTTGATTTTGGCTGTTGGTTTATTATACAACCCAGAAATAGTATTTATTATAGATTTATCAAATCCAAATCTCTCAAGTACCTGATATAAAAAGGACCACCTCACCGAATCAAATGCCTTTTCGGCGTCTAAACTTAACATTAAAGTCTCTATTTTTTGTCTATGAACCTGGCTCATTATATGCAAAACTTTCCTAATGTTGTCCTGAGTTTGACGGTGTTTGATAAAACCTGTTTGATCATTATGTATTAGTCCTGGTAAAATTGTCTCAAGTCTCTTTGCGATGATGGAGGTGAACAACTTATAATCAATATTTAATACACTGATTGGGCGGTAGTTATTACAGTCTAGTTTATCTTTTCCTTCTTTCGGAATTATGGAAATTATTGCTTCCCTCCAAGAGGGAGGTACTGTTTTTCCTTCCATTACCCAATTAAATGTTTTCAGCAAGGTGGGAGTCAAATGATCCTGCATTATTTTGTACCATTCTGGGCCAAATCCATCCGCCCCTGCCATTTTTCCTCCTTTTAGTCTTTTAATTGCTGAGTGAATTTCTTCTCTGGTTATTGTGGATACTAACATTTTATTTTGTTCCTCTGTCACTGTTGGTAACTCTAGTTCAGACAGAAAAGTATTGACTTCTTGATTATTATCTACATGGGTTTGGGAATAAAGTTTTCTGTAATAATTCTGAAAGCATTGTTGAATTTTCTCCTCTTCAGTTTCTATTTGACCATTTAAAGGATTTTTTATTTTATGTATAGTTCTCTCCGCTTGTTGCTTTCTGAGTTTATACGAAAGGAGTTTTAGTGATTTTCCTCCTACATCACCGTACTGCTGTTTGTTTAAAATGATTTTTTTCTGTACCTCAATCA
>JBBPBX010017020.1:0-47365 GCA_038048925.1 Garcialebias charrua | reverse complement strand
AACCCCCCGAGGGACGCGGTCGAATGCCTTCTCCAAGTCCACAAAACACATGTAAACTGGTTGGGCAAACTCCCACGCACCCTCCAGGACCCTGCTGAGGGTGTAGAGCTGGTCCAGTGTTCCACGACCAGGACGAAAACCACACTGCTCCTCCTGAATCCGAGGTTCGACTATCCGACGGACCCTCCTCTCCAGAACCCCTGAATAGACCTTACCAGGGAGGCTTAAGAGTGTGATCCCCCTATAGTTGGAACACACCCTACGGTCCCCCTTTTTAAATAGGGGAACCACCACCCCAGTCTGCCAATCCAAGGGAACTGCCCCCGATGTCCACGCGATATTGCAGAGTCGCGTAAGCCAACACAACCCTACAACATCCAGAGCCCTAAGGAACTCCGGGCGAATCTCATCCACCCCCGGAGCCTTGCCACCGCGGAGCTTTTTAACCACCTCGGCGACCTCAGCACCAGAGATCGGAGAACCCGACCCAAAGTCCCCAGGCTCTGCTTCCTCAGTGGAAGACGTGCCAGTAGGATTGAGGAGGTCTTCGAAGTATTCCGCCCACCGACTCACAACATCCCGAGTTGAGGTCAGCAGCACGCCACCTCCACCATAAATGGTGTTGGTCTCGTACCTCTTTCCCCCCCTGAGACGCCGGATGGTGGACCAGAATCGCCTCGAAGCCGTACGGAAGTCATTCTCCATGGCCTCTCCGAACTCCTCCCACGCCCGAGTTTTTGCCTCAGCAACCACCCGAGCCGCATGCCGCTTGGACTGCCGGTACCTATCAGCTGCTTCCGGGGTCCCACAAGCCAAAAAGGCCCAATAGGACTCCTTCTTCAGCCTGACAGCATCCCTCACTGCCGGTGTCCACCACCGGGTTCGAGGGTTGCCACCTCGACAGGCACCAACAACCTTGCGGCCACAGCTCCGATAAGCTGCCTCGACAATAGAGGCGCGGAACACGGCCCACTCGGACTCCATGTCCCCCGCCTCCCTCGGAACGTGTTCAAAGCTCTCCCGGAGGTGGGAGTTAAAGCTCCGTCTTACGGGAGACTCTGCCAGACGTTCCCAGCAGACCCTCACGATACGTTTGGGTCTGCCAGGTCTGACCGGCATCCTCCCCCACCATCGGAGCCAACTCACCACCAGGTAGTGGTCAGTAGACAGCTCCGCCCCTCTCCTCACCCGAGTGTCCAAGACATGCGGCCGCAGATCAGATGAGACGACAACAAAGTCGATCATCGAACTGCGACCTAGGGTGTCCTGGTGCCAAGAGCACATATGGACACCCTTATGCTTAAACATGGTGTTCGTTATGGACAATCCATGACGAGCACAGAAGTCCAATAACAGAACACCACTCTGGTTCAGATCAGGGGGGCCGTTCCTCCCAACCACACCCCTCCAGGTCTCACTGTCATTGCCCACGTGAGCGTTGAAGTCCCCCAGTAGAACAAGGGAGTCCCCAGGAGGCGCACTCTCCAATACCCCCTCCAAGGACTCCAAAAAGGGTGGGTAGTCTGAGCTGCCGTTTGGTGCATAGGCACAAACAACAGTCAGAGCCCGTCCCCCCACACGTAGGCGAAGGGAGGCTACCCTCTCGTTCACCGGGGTGAACCCCAACGTACAGGCACCAAGATGGGGGGCAACCAGTATGCCCACTCCTGCTCGGCGCCTCTCACCAGGGGCAACTCCAGAGTGGAAGAGTGTCCAACCCCTCTCAAGGAAACTGGTTCCAGAGCCAGAGCCATGCGTTGAGGTGAGTCCGACTATTTCTAGTCGGAACCTCTCAACCTCACACACTAGCTCAGGCTCCTTCCCCACCAGAGAGGTGACATTCCATGTCCCAATGGCCAGCTTCTGTAGCCGAGGATCAGACCGCCAGGGTCCCCGCCCTCGGCCGCCACCCATCTCACATTGCACCCGACCCCTTTGGCCCCTCCCACAGGTGGTGAGCCCATGGGAAGGGGGACCCACGTCTCCTCTTCGGGCTGTGCCCGGCCGGGCTCCATGGGTAAAAGCCCGGCCACCAGGCGCTCGCCAGCGTGCCCCACCTCCGGGCCTGGCTCCAGAGTGGGGCCCCGGTGACCCGCGTCCGGGCGAGGGAAAACTTAGTCCATTAATTGTACTCATCATAGGGGTTTTTGGGCTGCACTTTGTCTGATCCCTCACCTAGGACCTGTCTGCCTTGGGTGACCCTTCTAGGGGCATGAAGCCCCTGACAGCATAGCTCCTAGGATCATTGAGACACTCAAACCCCTCCACCACGGTAAGGTGGCAGCCCTTTTGAAATTGCGAACCTAATTAAATCAATAAGTGCTTTAGAAATAGCGGAACTAATTTTTGGATTAGCGCTGCCCAGCACTGACGTTCAGTAAACACAAACTCTTAAAAAGAAAGTTCATGTTCAGTATCCAGGTTTCAAATCCGATAATTCTCAATCAGGTCATCTGGACAAACTCTTAACATTTACCTGCACGACTTCCTGGAGAAGAGCTGAAGAAATAATGAACATGAAATAAAAACGAGCGCCTCCTCCAGGAGTTGAAGTTTAATAACTGGAGCGATGCTGCTTCACTGGAAATCAGAATATTACAACACAAGTGTGAGACGGAAGAGAGAAATGGATTTATTTCTAAATGTGCACAGAAATGTTCAAGTTGCTGCAGAAAAACAGAACTTTAATTTCAGTCTTTAGTTCATCCTGTTTATTTTGCACGGTGCTGGTGAACATTTAGGAAATATAACACGTGAAATGTTCTGAAGGTAAAATCTGTTTTTATGTTAATTTCTGCAAATTTGGAGGAAAAACCTTTAATCCTTTTTTCTTTCTCTTCACAGGTTTGAAAACATGAACAATTAATATTTATTTATTTATTAACCTTTATTTAACCAAGCAAATCACATTGACATCACAGATCTCTCTGCTTGTTCCTCCTGGACCTGAAGGCAGTCTAACCTCCATGTTTTAGGTCTGTGGGAGGAAACCGGAGTACCCGGAGAAAACCCACGCAAGCACGAGAAGATCATGCAAACTCCAGAAAGACCCAGGTCCAACCAGGGATTGAACCCAGGACCTTCTTGCTGTGAGACAACAGTTATAACCACTGAACCATCGTGCTGCTGATCATGGATTCATGATCCAGTTCATGGATCATAGCAAATTTAGAACATCTCCTTCAGGATGAACACAACCACAACTCTAAACAGATGATCCTGTGATTACAGGTAGTCCCCGACTTACGACGGAGATCCGTTCCTACGTGATGTCATAAGTGGAATTTCAACGTGTCGGAACATACATAAATACCGCACCGTATACATGTACAGTACTGTATTAATAAGCACTTAGCCTATCTTAACACAGTACCCTACATAATTATCAGTGGTGGGCATATGAACGCTAGATAGCGCTAAAGCGCTAATCCGCTTACAGTGGACCTAAACTTTTTGTCAGCGTTTTTGTGGATTGACTAACTTTTATAATTCATAAGCGGATTTGTGCTATTTTTATTTAAAATGCAGTACCGCTAATAACTAATTATCTATCAGTAAAAACCAATAAACTTATTTACAAGCTCTTATGCTGCTTGTTTTACCTTTTTCCCCACCGTAAAGAACAGAGAGGAGGGAGGGTGTGAGGGGGAGCAGAGGGGAGAACAGACTCGGATCTACCATGTAGGTAAATGATGCCGTTGCCTGGGGATCCCATCAGCATGGGGCCCCGCCGCGCCCCGGCCAGTCACCTACATCCCTAACATTGATCCTGCTTGTTAATGTACATTTAACATAAAAATAATTATAGTTACGATGAAAACGATCATTAAATACGCAATAAAAAAACGGTCGATTTCTTTATCCCCCTACTAAAAATGGACTATTCCATCTTGACATCTTCCGGGTCAGAGGTGAACTCAGGGGCTAATTCTGTGGCTAGCTGTTTGTGCTGGGTACTTGGATAAATCCGCAGAGAACCCCGCTGTTTCAAGCCAAATTAACGTGGCCGGAGGATTTTATTGTGTGTTTTGTGTCGACCATTCGACGGTGAGTCGTTAGTTTTATGTATTTGGGTTACTTTTATGTATAAATGCGGTGGCGACACACCCGTGTATTTGAGATTTAAAAGTGGTTTTAGGGATTAAAAGTTCATTCTATTTTTTGTTAATTTCGTGGCCGAATAGAATATATGTACGTAAAGTATTAAATAAATCCTTTGATTTTTGTAATTTCATCCTTTTAGGATCATTTTTGTTACTTTTCAGTTGGCAGTGTAGTGCAAATTTTGCATAACGCTGCCGGCTATATATAAATATATATATATATATATATATATATATATATATATATATATATATATATATATATATATATATATATATATATATATATATATATATATATATATATATATATATATATATATATATATATATATATATATATATAATATATAAATATATAAATAGCGGATTAGATTAGCTTCCCCTAATTTTCATAAGACATTTGTGCTTTTGAAATTGTGGACCTAAAAAAATTAATAAGCGTTTTAGAAATTGTGGAACTAATTTTTTAATTAGCGTTGCCCACCACTGATAATTATAAAAAAAAACATACGTTTGGAGCCACAATGAAGGAAAAAAAGAGTTAATTTCTTAATGGGAGCTGGTGAATTCCTTCCTCCATGTGTTAGCATGTTAGCTCGTTGCTCCTAACCTCCTCTGCCTCCGGTCTGCCTCGTAAACCTCCGGTCCAACAATAAGGTCTCCTGTAATTTTCCACGGAATGCCGCTGCTTCTGGCGTCAAAACCGGAAGGAACTCGGAACTCGGCTTTCAAAATAAATTTTTTCAAAATAATAATAATTTTTTTATTTTATTTTTTGAAATGGGAGATGCGTGACGTAACCGCGAAACGTCGTAACTCGAGGCCGTCGTAACCCGAGGACTACCTGTATTTCCTACATCCTTTAGATCAGGAGAGTCAAACTGAGTTCAACCAAACCTCGTCCCTGCAGAGACACAGGAAGCTGCTGCATGCGAACATTTCTGAAACGTGCACTTTAGCTGTTTCTCACCACGTCTGTTCACCCTGGCATGACTTTGTTGGACCGTGTCAGGATGTGGCTACGCTCTGGATCACGCCATGCTAGCTACCGCCTCAGATGTCGTGCACGTTGTTGTTTCCATGGCTCTAAAGTCTGCTCGACTGAACTCACAGGAACATTTTAGTAAAACAAACTTTTCCTCTGACTTCCAAACTGTCCCGACCCATTCCATCTGTCATTTTATTAAACTCGTAGGTTTTCACTATGTGGCCGAATAAAATTCAGCCTTGGTCATTAAAAAAAAAAAGATTTCCACAAGCAATTAGAGATGTGAGGCAATTATGAACTATTAGCCTCATGGAACACCCTGTGAATGAAGAGTCCTCCTCCACGTGTCATTACTTTCAATTAGTCAGATGAAAAGAGTTGGAGCTGTCGTCTTCTGGAAGTTCAGCGGTAAAAGGAGTCATTTTAATATTTAAGACTTTGATTCTCTTCTGTTTAAGCTCATGTTGCTCATTAATCTGACAAATATCTGCAGCGAGGTGAGGCTGCTTCAGCTGAACACATGAAATCACTGATGGTTACAAACGAGGCCCATTTCCTTGTTTTCTGATGAGGAGATCTTGTCTTCACAACATTTAGCTGCGATCTGTTTATTTATTGAAGAGAACAGAAAGATCTTCGCTCCCTAATTAAAATTCAAAATGATGCCAAATCCCAAAGAGCTAATTTCAAATCAAAGGATGTGGGCCTCCTGTCAGAACGAGTCTTTGTTTCCTGGTGAGCTGCCAGGAGGCACGTGGTTCCATTCCTTCAGCAGAAAGTTGGACTCAGACAAAAGCTTGCTGCTCAGAAGATTCGGCGTAAAAAATAGAAAAGATTTATTCAGTGGATTAGCTGAAATTAGCTCTTCTTCGTGGCCAGAGGCGAGCCTTATCTTATTAGGCCTACGTGCACTTTCTGCCTAGCGTAGCCCAGAAAAGAAAAGATGCACAGACCGCCTCTGATCCGAGTGTTCACAGATGTTTAGTTTCCCTGCACGGCAGCTTGAGTTGAAACTTGCTGAAAACGTCGTTCTCTTGGCCAAGATCGACTTCTTCTTGTGACTTCACCTCATGCCACGAGCTCGTCAGGGATTAGTTGGTGTCGCTTTGATGTAAACTCTTCTCTGAGGGTGTTAAAGAGTTTTCTGGCTTTAACTTTCTCAGTGCATCAATTGAAGTTAAGCAGAGTTATAGCTGAGCTTCTTAACATCTTACAAGTGTTTCCTCTTCTAAAAGGAGAAAAAAAGCTGACGTTTAACATGCAGCCCTCGACCTGTGATCTTAGTGCCCCTCCATGACACCGGACATGCATGTTCAAACAAACACGTCATCAAACTCTGTCCTCTGTGTTGTTTGGTATTCTGGTGCAGGCACGACTCGAAACCTTGACTGACCAAAACCGCTCGGTCCTCTACGATGTGCACATCATGAAATCTTCAACATGCATGAATCACTCACAGCCTCTGCAGCGCGTACTGTACATGTTTAACACATGTGTGTTACTGTACATGTTTAACACATGTGTGTTACTGTACATGTTTAACACATGTGTGTTACTGTACATGTTTAACACATGTGTGTTACTGTACATGTTTAACACATGTGTGTTACTGTACATGTTTAACACATGTGTGTTACTGTACATGTTTAACACATGTGTGTTACTGTACATGTTTAACACATGTGTGTTACTGTACATGTTTAGCACATGTGTGTTACTGTACATGTTTAACACATGTGTGTTACTGTACATGTTTAACACATGTGTGTTACTGTACATGTTTAACACATGTGTGTTACTGTACATGTTTAACACATGTGTGTTACTGTACATGTTTAACACATGTGTGTTACTGTACATGTTTAACACATGTGTGTTACTGTACATGTTTAGCACATGTGTGTTACTGTACATGTTTAGCACATGTGTGTTACTGTACATGTTTAACACATGTGTGTTACTGTACATGTTTAACACATGTGTGTTACTGTACATGTTTAGCACATGTGTGTTACTGTACATGTTTAACACATGTGTGTTACTGTACATGTTTAACACATGTGTGTTACTGTACATGTTTAGCACATGTGTGTTACTGTACATGTTTAACACATGTGTGTTACTGTACATGTTTAACACATGTGTGTTACTGTACATGTTTAACACATGTGTGTTACTGTACATGTTTAACACATGTGTGTTACTGTACATGTTTAACACATGTGTGTTACTGTACATGTTTAACACATGTGTGTTACTGTACATGTTTAACACATGTGTGTTACTGTACATGTTTAACACATGTGTGTTACTGTACATGTTTAACACATGTGTGTTACTGTACATGTTTAACACATGTGTGTTACTGTACATGTTTAACACATGTGTGTTACTGTACATGTTTAACACATGTGTGTTACTGTACATGTTTAACACATGTGTGTTACTGTACATGTTTAGCACATGTGTGTTACTGTACATGTTTAACACATGTGTGTTACTGTACATGTTTAACACATGTGTGTTACTGTACATGTTTAACACATGTGTGTTACTGTACATGTTTAGCACATGTGTGTTAATGTACATGTTTAACACATGTGTGTTACTGTACATGGTTAGCACATGTGTGTTACTGTACATGTTTAACACATGTGTCTTACTGTACATGTGTACAGATGCTCTGTCTGACAGTGGGCTTGTTTTTCTGATACTTTCTGGTTAAATCACCACCTTGTCTGCTGGTGGTCCTCACGGGTCCTGAACCCAGTCCTAACGTGGTGAAACATCATTTTGGGGTTTGGGGTCCGTTATGGTGAGTTCCCCTCGACTCAGGGTTTGGGATGCGGACCAACAGGATTGGATCAGGTCCAAACAAGTTCACATTTCTCAGTTTCATGTTGTGAACTGATCGAGACCATCAACCAGTGAAATATCAACCATGTTGTCATTTACAGAATGAACCAGTCTGTGTTTAATGTGTTTAACCTTAAAGCTTAATGTCAAAACTGCTGTGATTCAAAAAATATCGTCATTGTTGGACATGTCCAAACCACTGTCCCTCTCTGGACATGTCCAAACCACTGTCTCCTCTGGACATGTCCAAACCACTGTCCCTCCTCTGGACATGTCCAAACCACTGTCCCTCCTCTGGACATGTCCAAACCATCTCAGTGTGTCCTCCCTAACTTTATCTCCCAGTTGTTCAACATGTGCTGTACCTCTGATGATCTCATTCCTGATCTTATCCATCCTTGTCTCTCCTAAGGAGAACCTCAACATCTTCATTTCTGCACTTCCAGTTCTGTCTCCTGTCTTTTTGTCCATGTCTCTGTCTCCAGACCATACAACATAGCTGGTCTCACCACTGTCTTGTAAACTTTTCCTTTGACCTTTGCTGACACCTTTTTGTCACAAATCACTCCTGAAACTTTTCTCCATCACTCCATCCTGCCTGGACTCTTGTCTTCTTCTCCTCTTCACTCCCCAGTTTCCTGGACAGTGGACCCACTAAGTGGTTTTGCTTTGATGAACTCACGTTATAGTTTTGGCAGACGTGTTTTACGTCGGACGCCCTTCCTGACACAACCCTCACCATTAACCCGGGCCTGGGACCAGCACCAGAGACACATTGCTGGTGTTCCACAGTGGCTGGTTTGAAACGCTCAATTAAAATAACGTTTGGAAACACAAGTACCACTTTAATGTCACAGATGCAGTATTTGCTGAAAAGATCAGGGTGGAGTCCAACCAGGAGCACAGGGTACAGGGGAACTTGGTAGACCTTCCACCAGATGTTCACAGGACCATAGAAGAAGCTTGGCCATCCTCCAGCTGTGAAGCTGTCTGTCTGAAGTCCAGTCCATCACTTTGTCTCTCTCTGTCATCCACCGGGTCCTGGAGAGGGTGGGGCTGTGTGGAAGCTTCATACCTGCAGCAGACAGTCGAACCTGGACACAAAGATAAAACACAACAGATGTTTTATTTTCTGATTCATCTGAATTGTATCTGTAGATAAAGCTGTGTTCTCTGTGCAAAGAATCCATGTTTTGACAAGTGTGGCTTTCTTATCTGCTGGCTCGTCACTGATGAGTTGAAAACTGACGTCTGGTTGAATTTTTGATGTTAGTACTTTAAGTGAACTTACTTGTGGGGAGATCTTTATTACAAGAGACATAAGAATCAATGTGTGGCTGTTGTGGCTGAAACATCTTAGCCACACGCAGCAGCTAAAGCTGTTATCAGTGAAGGTTTACAGACCAGACTCTGCTTTTCTCAGAAAACTCTTCCACAGAGACAAAGTGAGACGTTGTACTGGACTCGCTGCAGCTTTGTCTGTCTTCATCTGGCATCTCCTCCCTGCACCCAACCAGAGGACCAGCCATTCATTTTTAATGGAAAGAAACAACTTAAAGCCAAGCCAGAGACAAATATAATATATGTACAGATTCATTCATTCGTTCAACCTGTATGCACACACAGGGCCGGACCTGGACGTTTGGGGGCCCTAAGCAGGATATGTTTTGGGGGCCCTACTTTGCTTTGCCTTTGTAGACATTGAAAGATACACAAAACCAAATGCTGTATGTAATTATAAACCTTTTGCACAACACTTTTATTCTAAGACCATGGTGTATCATAGTTTACTGCTAAGCACACTCACTAAAAATATATGATTGTGTGAGCATCTGATGGTACAAATTGTGTTTTTTCATTTGCAGGTAGACTGTGTGGACTGTTGAGAGCATCTACTGATCCTCTAAGTGGAAGGTTCCTTTCTGCTAGCGAACGAATGATGCTGATCAAACGATAAAGCACTTCTCGCCATCGATTTTGCTCTGCTAGCAAGAGAGCCATCTCTGTTTGATCAATTGTTTTTTTTGTTTTAAGTCTTAGTTCTAATTCTTTCCATGCTATCAGCTGTTTTCCATGCTCCTCAGTTGTTTCATGAGACTTCAAAATGGCACCAATATTGGTCCAATCATTCTGCCCTTCTGTAATGAACTTTGTGGACTTTTTTGAAAACAGTTTACAACAAAAGCAATAAACTGCATCATTCTGCTTTGAATAACATAACCAAGCCCGTCGAATTTTCTCACCATTTGCAAGTGTTCTAAACATATAATGGTAATGAAAGCTTCTGTTTGACATGGATTTGGGGAATTCAAAGTCTCTGTCTACCTCCATGGGACCCCTTCTAACTATGTCAGCCCTTACTTGGTCAGACAGATGTGACGGCCATTGTGCAGGATCCATTGGTGGTGGTGGTGGAGCAGAAATTCCAAGAGCAGATGGTAGGTGACTTTCATCAGCAGTTACCACTGGATCTGAGGAGTAAAATCCATTGGAAAAGTTTAGTAACATCTGTGGACACAAAATTTGCATAAAAGGCATCCACAAAATGTCAGCAGACATCAAACTGGTAATTATTTTAATTGTGGAAAAATTAAATATCCTACTTCAAATAAATAAAGTTAACTTATGTTTTACTCCTTCTATTAGTTCTAGTATTCACACATTTGCAAAGGAAATGACAGGAAAAACTGCTAAAACTAGCCCTTTTTGTTGTTATAAGAACAAATAAAATTCAGTTTAAAGTTAGTTTTGATCAAAGCTTGGAAGAGCCACTGCAGAGGGACCAAAGAGCCGCATGTGGCTCCAGAGCCGCAGGTTGCAGACCCCTGCACTAGCCCAACCAAAGTCCAGGACCCCTTACATTTTAAGACAGGTTTACAAGAAATCTAAAATAATTACCTATCAGCCTCTTTCAAACCAGTTATGTGATCACAATCTGATATGCCTACCTTTGTTGACATTGAAATGCTGTGAACATTCTTACCTCTAGCCCGCGTTTGTGCTGGATGGATTTTTCATGCAGACGGACATCGTTCCTTCCCCCATGAGAGACACTAAAGTCGCAGTTACAAATCTTAAAAAACGCGTAATTGTGCCCCACCCGAAAGTAAATTTGCTGTCCCATTTTTCAAGATATTTACACGAAGTCTTAACTTTTTTGGCAGGGACGCGGACGCCTTCTCTCTCGTTACATCCATCTCTGTGTTTTTCCGGGTTTGTTCCTGACCGCGCCAGCCCTAACATCGCGAGAACTGCCATCGAGGCTACTGCAGGTGGCAGTTCTCGCGAGGCTAGTGACAGAGGCACCGGAATGTTTTTTTTTTTTTTATATATATAATATTATAATACGGGAGATTTCCGGGAAAATAATAATTCAGTTGTCACTCAGTTCATCAGCAGCTGATTGCCAAATTGCAAATGATTAACTTTGAATCTATGTTTTTTGGACAGGTAGTGAAACTACAGTGAGTCATTTTGTGGTGTGTCCATCATGGGGCCCCCTAGTGGCCACAGGGCCCTAAGCAGCCGCTTCATTCGCGTATACATAGTTCCCAGACACGCCCCCAGTATTGCGCAATACATCTAAAGGCACCACATCTAAAGGCGGAAAAGTCGAGCAAGATGGCAGACGCGAACAACCAGAGCAAATTATACGGACAAAAACACGAGCTACCACAGCTTCACCAAGGAACAAGAGCAAAATGGCAGTGGTCGGAGTTAAATGAGTTTGAGAAAGAAATCATGGCAGACGAATGGACAACTTGTCACAAAGTAGTTACTCTGATATCATTAATTATTTAATTACTACGAGGCGAGGAGCGCACACCGGCTTCACAGCGCAGAGCTTCACAGCTTTAAATCCAAAAAAGATGTGTAAACTGTCTCAATCATATCTAACCAGCTAAAAAAAGGTTTAACTAAAATAACACACAGCCAACAAACAGTCCAGGCTGAACACGGACCAGAACCAGCACTTTGAGTGTTACCGTGTTGGAAGTTAGCATGTTGTTAGCATCTGGAGCGGAGGGTCCGTCGAGCTCAGGTCGGACGGCGTGGATCCGTCGCGGCCGCGGGGGCACGTCCCATGGGACCGACGCGTCGCCCGCACGACTTGGCTCCCGTCCTCCTTCTCCCACTGGGACGGTCTCCCCGCCGGTCCCGGTGGACCGTGAGGAGGCCGTTGTCTAGCGAGATGCTAAGCTAGCCACAGCATGCTGTCGCTAAATAAAAAATAAATAAAAAAACAGCTCTAACACACAGACAGTTGTACTCTAACATTGTTTCACAAAATGATTTATGTAGAATATTTTGTTTACCGGCCAAAAGCACGACGTCTTCTGAGCAGATCCGAGAGAGCGATGGAGCTGCTGTGAGCTTCTCCGATGAGATAAATCCTTCACGTTTACTTTTTTTTTGATTAAGTGAAACCTGCGCGTTGCCCAAACGTCTACCCGACTGGAACACCCACTGACCCAACACGAAGTAACCATTGCAATTAATTAGAAATTAACAACAACAAAAAACGTGAAAAATGAACATCCATTAGACCGCGCTGTCCCCTGTTCTGCCTCTCGAAATGAGGGTCCACCCGGAAGTTAGACGGATGTGACGTCACATGGGAACTATGTATAGGCAGGTCCGGCTCTGTGTACACAGGTTAGTCCCATTGAGCCTCGTTTCACTGCTGAGTTTTATGTTAGTGATAAAACAGGTGTTCAGATGGAGCTGACTGAACAGAACCGTGTGTGAGAACAGGACAGGAGACACATGGAGGACCTGGTGCTGAGTGCAAAGAAAAGATCTAATGTCTGAAAGAGTTCACCACTAACATTAAAAAACTGTGATTAATGCAGATGTGTTGCCTGTTGACCACACTGATCCTCAGGATATTAAAAAAAAACATATGTCTCATAAAATGCATCCTGAAATATTGTTTACTTTTTTTTTCAACAACATCAGAGTCTGAGAGTCTTTATTGTCATTGGCACCACATGTGGTACATGATGAAACAAGATTATGTACACAGGGTCCCATTACATCCAACAATAAAATGTAAGAGAAGAACAGTAATACCATCTAGGATATGAACTAAGAAAAACATGTTCGTTACTAAAGTCAAAAGATTTATTTTTCAAATGACCAAGTTTCTGATTGTTTCAAGAGCAGAAAGGCAGATGGGACTTTGTATTGGCAGTTTTTGAAGTTACGTAGTAACAAAAGCCTCAAATAATTTTAATTCACATTAAAAATAAATAAAAATAAATAAACAAATAAATTGAAAAATCTTATGTTATGTGTTTAAATGTTCTTGATTTTATGTGTACAGCACTTTGTTGCAGCTGTGGTTGTTTTAAATGGCTTTATAAATAAAGTATTATTATTATTATTTTGAAGCTGATTTACGCAGTTTCCGGCAATGTCCGGCAGTTTTCGGTAGTGTCCGGCAGTTTTCGGTTAGCTTCGGTTACAGTAGCTCTGGCTTCGACAGCCAACTTTGGACGGACTGTGTGTCCGATCAGAGGTTACTGAGGTCGGATACATAAGCTGGAAACGCTCTGTAAACTCTGTGGACGTCTCAGGCGGAGAAACGGCTTTGCGGCCTCGGATGTTGGAGGGACACCGAGCTAACATGCTAACACACGGAGAAACCGCTTCGCGGCCTCAGATGTTGCTGGGACACCGAGCTAACATGCTAACACGCGGAGGAACGGCATCACCAGCTTCCAGTAAGTTATCAACTCTTTTTTCCCTTCATTATGGCTCCAAACATAGATATAATAAACACTAGATAAGACATCCCCGCTGTTGGCCAATGGAGACCGACATCGTCAGACGGCGGCCATCTTGGTACAGACAGAACGCCCACTCTTAACATGAATGTGAATGGTGCATTTACTATTAAAATAACCATAACTTGCTTAATTTTCAACCGATTTTAAAACGGTTTGGTTTGTTATAAATGTGAGAGATGTTGTTATAATATGGTATACTTAAGATGGACGTTCACATGAAAATAACGTTATGTAGACACTGTATTGCACTAGCAATATACACAATAAGATTATATTTACATCTATTTCTAAATACATGTTTATTTCCAGCGAAATTAACTGACATATGTTACAATGCTAATAAATATTTAATACTATTTCATCATAAATAGCATTATTATTAGTGGTATGAAAATAATTTATGCCAATTTTTTCCCTACACATGCAAATATTATGTAATATTAAATACATTATTACACAAACCTTGGTCAATATGTGTAGTTTATTTTTTTTAGATACATGAAAAGATTTAATAATCGGGAAATATAAATAAACAAACAAACAAACAGAAATAAACATCTGATAGTGTGACAAGACTCTCAGTCCCTCGGTGCAACAGTAACTATTTAAACATTAAAACACTGAAACATATAATAATAAACATAAGCATAAAATAGTAAAACTGTAACACTGTCCTGAGTTTTTGCATAGTGGTAAATGAGTATGAAAATTTACACCAACTCTAAAACTAAAACACTAAACATTTAATGAACATAATACTGTCCTGAGTTTTTGCATACTAGTATAAAAAGTAAAAAAGTATAAAAAGTACAGTATAACTATAAAATAAACTAAAGGTTCTAGCATTGACATTTGCAAAGTGGCAAAGCAGCATATGAGTTAATGTACACAGTATATGCATGAGGTAGTAGTTCATGTTGTTATAGAGTGGCATATGTGGTAAGGCACATTGGGCATCCTTAAATAAGGCTAGTCAAAGAATACTGTATGTGTATCAGCAGTGGTGTAGATATAAAAGTAGTGTAAATGTAAACAGTAGTAATAAATGTAAGCAGTAGTAATAAATGTAAATAGTATTAATAAATGTAAACATTGAATGTAAACAGTAGTATGTAAACAGAGAATGTAAACAGTATTATGACTATAGGCAGTGATGTAATACAAACATTAGTGCAAATATGAGTAGTGCAAACAGAATGAGCACATGACCGAGAGTTTAGTGAATAACCCGTTTGATGACACAGAGTCCAGTGTTAAAATCTTTGTGTTTTTGGAGCTAATGCCCTTTAAAAAGGACTGCCTTGGTGAGCTTCTGTCTCATGTTGCCACTCTGTAAACGCAAATTATTACGTCTATTGGAGCATCCATAGGCTGCACAAAAGTCAGGCATCTTGTCAAAGAGTATTTCTGTAAAACACAAAGCAGTAATTAGTGTTGAACATACCAAACCGCTTGGAAATCATGTGCAGCTTTAGTTCAGTTAAAAACAAAGAGCTCCTAGTGATCTAAGAATGCTAGGGAAATATTTGGAATACTAGCTAGCCCTTAATCAAAGGCTCTTGTTAATAGTCTGCTAATAAATACAGTCATGATCAAGATAGTCATTTAGACAAAAGATTAGTTTGTTTTAAAATAGTTATTGGTGTAATAAAAACAGAATTTAAATTCTAGATTCTCGATGAGTGTGACACCCAAAACACGAATAAAACCTTTTAAAAAAGACGAAACTGCTGTCTGATTACCAAAGAAATCATAGCCACGTTAATAACGTTTTTAAAAACATAAACCGTTTGTAAATCCGTCAAGATTACAGCGAGTTAAGCGTATTTTTGTTTGTATAAATCCCTCACCTCCATACGGTTTCCACAGCTGCAGCTAATGTTGCTGTCTGTGGCAAGATGGCTGCCGCTTGACGACGCCGGTGACTCCGCCTCAGCTTATCTAGTGTTTATATCTATGGCTCCAAATGTATGGAGCTAACATGCTAACAGGCCTTACTGTAAACAGTTTGGACCGCGCGAACTACAGTCAGCCTCAGATGTTGGAGGGACACCGAGCTAACATGCTAATGTAACCGGATCCTTTCTGCGTTGTGCTGGTTTTAGATTAATCAGGCCGTGACACGGTTTGTCTTTAAAAAGATGACTCTTGGTTTATTCTGATGAGAATAACACACACAAAACAACGTGTTACAGACTGCCCGCTCCAAGTCCTACACAAAACAAAAATACATAACAAAAATTAACTTAATAGGTCTATAAATAAACTGAATGTATTTAGATGAAAAATAAACAGCACGCACCTCTCCCACAGGACAACGTGACAAAAGGGGAGTGTCTAAGGTGTGCAAACAGTTTAAAGACAAAACCACAGAAGAAGAAATAAAAAGGAGGGGCTTCTGATCTTAAAGTAACACGGTTAAAATAATGACAGTGGTGTTTCAGTCAGGTAAGAAACAATACAAATACCCAAACAAAAAGACATTTTGTGTAATTATAACAAAAGAGAAGTACAACCAGGTTACACTAACACGCGGAGGAACGGCTTCACCAGCTCCCAGTAAGTTATCAACTCTTTTTTCCCTTCATTATGGCTCCAAATGTATGGAGCTAACATGCTAACAGGTCTTACTATAAACCGTTTGGACCGCGTGAACTACAGTCAGCCTCAGATGTTGGAGGGACACCAAGCTAACATGCTAACAGGTGGAGGAAGGCTTCACCAGCTACCAGTAAGAAATTAACTATTTTTTCCCTTCATTATTGCTCCAAATGTACTGTATGTGTTTTTTGATAATCATCTAGGGTACTGTGTTAGGATAGGCTAAGTGCTTGGTAACTGTACAGTACCGTACATGTACGTGTATAGGTGGCGGCCAGTGTGTATATGTTTTCCAACTCACGATAATTTTCGACTTACGACGCGCTGTAGGAATGGAACTCCGTCGTAAGTCGAGGACTACCTGTATTTTTCTTTTGCGAGCCTTGTGTTTGTCTTCATTTGTGGGGTTGACTTCTAGAAACGGACTCTTGCATTGTTTGAGTCGAGTCAAAACTCTGTGTTTTTAACTGTTAGTCTCATGCACCGTTACTGCGTCGCCCAGACTCCAGCGGCTGTGGAAGCAGCTGCACGTTGCCTTCAGTGCTTTCCTTTGAATAAAACTGCAACAAAGCAGCGCACCAGAAATCTGTGAAGCTCATTTTGTCGTATGATGATGGAGCACAAGAGCCAAAACAACCGACACAACAAAATAAAACCATACTAACCTTTCTGTTCATCTTCTACCAGCTTGTAGTCGTCTGAAACATCCATCCTTCCATCTTTTCTATCTTTTCCATCTTTTCCATGCAGGCTCAGGGTGGACCCTGTTTTCACACCCTAAGCTCGACTTCCACTTCTGACGAGCATAAAAGTTTCCTGTTAACCCAGAAGAGAGGTGGACTTCCTGCTGCTCCTGTTAACCCAGAAGAGTGGTGGACTTCCTGCTGCTCCTGAAACCTTCAGCCATGCTGCTGTGGGAGTTCAGTTTTTTTTTTTCTGCAGCCTCTGAAGTTCCAAGATGGCGCCAATAAGTTACACCTGTGGTCCATTCCCTTGATGAGCGCCGGGAGCGTGTGAAGATGCAGAAGAGCTCTTCTCCCTGCTGGAGCATTGCATGCCCAACGCCTCGACACCGGTGATTCACCTGATCCTTGACTCCTCTGTGAAAACACTGAGGGCCTTGTCGACTCCCCCAGCGGTCTCCATCACCTTCCAGACACACCTGAGGCTCACCTCCTCCACCTCCTTCCCCTGAGCTGGAACCATTGGACCCTCAGGCCTCACAACGATCCACAACCCCACCTGTACTCACCTCGTTGCACATTTTGATGAATTATCACAGTAAATAAATCCCTGTTCATTGCCCTGTGTCTTGGAGTCAGGTTCACTTCGGTCCTCTCTGGGCGTTCAGTCGTTACAGTTGGGATCTTCTACGCGCGGGCCCGGCCCCGGTACCGCAGCAGCCGAAGCTGCAGGTGTTAGATCAAAAAAAGATCGTGGTTTCCCAAATATGGCAGCTTTGAAAGTTCTGACGCTTTAAAAGTGTTCCATTGGCTGTCTGCTTTTGATTGACACCAATTTTGACCAACTGGGTGAAACTTTTCAGTTTCTAGAGCCAATCAAATGTGAGAAACCCAACAAGCTAGCTTGCACCCTCCTCCTGTTGTACCCCACGTGGGTCTTAGCCAATCAAATGAGAGCTAATTTTGACATCACAATCTTTTAGCCAATGAAATTGCCTTTCGATAGACATGTCACATGACATGGTTTGAGTTACATGAAAGGGCTGAGAAACACTTAGGAGCGATGACCGGCAGCTGTGCCCTTCGTGCGTCACACGGTAAGTGCGTGTTTGTTGACGTTTAGGCGTCGTTTTCTAACTTTGATCGCTCTTTAGCCATGGGTACATTAGATGGGAACATGAAATAAAAGCTTTTACAGCTTGATTTACAAGGAAAAAGAAACTGATCAGCTCCAAAGCTGCTCCTTCCTCCTTTGTGTGTGCGCAGCTGTGTGTCGCAGCAGGGCTGCTTCTGGGCTCAGGAAACCCCTGTGGAGATAATTACACCTCTGTGTGTGTTATCAGAGTCTTATCTTAGGCTGTTGAAATGCAGCAGCACTGCTGTAGTTTCTTTGGGGGTGAAATATCTCCTCTTGTGAGATACAGTATACAGGTAGTCCCCGAGCTACGAGCGGCCTGCTGTCATTTTACTGTATTTCTATCATTTTTAGAGTAAATATATGAATGGAACAGATGTAAGCTTTGAATAGACAGCCATCCTGAAGTATGTTGAAGTACAGAAAAATATTCAGACATTTCAAGTTTGCATAATACAGGTGTTACACAGTATGGCACATTTACTGTAAAGTACTAGATTCACAAATTTCCGCCTGGACCTGCACATACAAAAACAGGCACAGAATCCTCAATTTTTATGCTATTGACTTCAAATTTGAAACTGTATTAGTAAAGACTTCTGTCTTTGGCCTCATATGAAATTCAAATCACTATCTTGTTGTGTCAGTGTGCATGTGCTTGACACATACAAATATTTTTAGGCGAGGCAAGAAAAATACTTTATTTCTGTGTACTCTCACTTCAATGAATAAAAAATAATAACAGATACAACAAATATGACTGCTGAAACTAAAAATTCAAAGTCTTATCTTTACAAAGACACCATCCAATTGTTTGTAGTACATAGGGTTCAAGAACAGCTTCTAATTCAATTTGGGTATGTATTTTTTAGGCGTTTTTTGGAATTTGGGGGTGAATACTAAGAGGCTAAGAACACATTGAAATGTAAAACTTGGATTGAAAAGAAGATCAGGCCACGTTAAAGAACACGTTCTCCAACTGTTTTGTGTTTGGGTCTTCTACATTTCACAAGTGGCGTGTCATCATCTCAACAACCTTCAACCACCCCGGTGTTACTGGCATGAACAAACAGTCTAACTGAAGAGAAGTGAACGAGCTGTAATTCACTAAATTCACCAGCACTTCACATCTTTGATGAGTTCACTCCTTTGATGAAACACGTTGCATGATGGGTCGTATCATGTGAGTGAGGGAGTCGCACGCTTCCAGCAGCTGCAAAGTCTCAGGTTCAGTCTCAGCTTCATGACGGACCCTGTCACGTTCTCGTTATTCCCGTGAGATTTTACTGCTCTTGTGTTTTCAAAGCTTTTCGGTTGTGTTGTTGACGTGATGTTTGAAAGTTGTCAACAACGATGGCAATCATGAAACGTAAAGATAGATGATGAAAGATGAACACGTGCATCCAGAACTGCAGAAAAAGATGATTTGACTTGAACCTTTCAGGGAACAGACACATTTAATGTTTCATTAATAACGGCTGCTTTGCTCCTTAAAATCAGAAACAACTGTTTTAATCAAATATTCTACGTCTGTCTCAGCTCGTCCTGATCCTGCTGCCTCCAAATTTTATTTTTCATAGTTAAAAGGAAATTGTAAAAATGTTAAAGAAATAAAAGCTACACTTGTTTTGGGAGGATCTTCACCCATCTTGTGTTTTCTCTGAATTGTATGGTGGAACGCACACGTTGCAGCACGAGCATTTCAGCTTTTTCTCTTAAGGTTGAAAATAAAAAGATACTCAATTATTAAAACGTCCACCAGTTAACTCGTGTTGAACACACAGTGAAGGGCTGGACACATTCAACTCACGTTCTCTGATCAGAACCGTCCCAGGTGCTCGGATGTGGACCGGTCTGGACCCGGCTGAGCAGCTCACATTATTCAGACATGGATGCAGACGTGCATTCACACGTCAGTGTCACGCAGAGGTCACGGCCCAGCAGCTCGGTGCACGTGGACACTGAAACCACTGCAGAGAGCCTGAGGTGCTATCAGCACCTGCTGGTTTGAACTGGACCCAGTGGGTGTTTGCACGAGCACCATTAGATTGTTGTGGTCAGCGTGCACGAGCAGCCCAGCGTGTGTTTTGGTGGATTTGAATTTTAGTGTAGAGCACTTCAGTCACCATGAGCAGGGTTTGGTTATTTATCAGCACACGGTGAGAACAATGTCTCATTTCCATCCTGTAAGTACTTTGTACATTTCGACAGCCTCTGCAATAATAATAACAACAACAATACTAATAATAACAATAATAATAACAATGATAATAATAATAACAACAATACAGCTAACCCCCTACCTACGACTCCATCGACCTACGGCAACCCGGACCTATGAACGTATCATATTTAATAAAAATATTAAATTATTAAAAAAAAAAAAAAATTGTGTTTAAATGTTCTTAATTTCATGTGTACAGCACTTTGTTGCAGCTGTGGTTGTTTTAAAGGCTTTATAAATAATAATTATGATAAAAATGATCATTTCTGATCATTTTTGTCATAATTGCGCAATATTTGTTCAACTTCCGGTCATAACAGGAAATGCTACAAGAAGGTCTCCAGTTTACACGGTCACAAGTTAAAGCAGAACACCGGACCGTCTGCGGCAGCCATTTTCGGCAGCCGGCTTTGCCTCCTATGGATTAATTACTAGCTGGAAACGAGCTCTGTGGACGTCTCAGCCTGGAGCAGCAGCCGAGGATCGATCACCGATCCATCGCGCCGGACTGCCGCGCGTACACCAGCTCATGGCTAACAGGCAGCTAGCAGAAGCTAACACAGGCCTCAGCAGCTGCCATGGTTCGCCGCGCTGCTCGGCCGACAACATCAACGCATGGCAACCTAAGATGTCGGCTTTGACCATCTCAAAGTAAGAAATTATATTTTTATTTATTCTGTACTGTTTTAATTAATTATTTTATTCTGTAATAATTTTACAGTACAGTATTGAATGTGCTGTGCTGAATAGCAATGTTTAACGTTGCTGTACAGTTACTGTGTGTGTTTATGGATGAATGTGTGGTGTAATGTGTTGGATAAGTGTTTGTAAATAAAGTTCTGTGCATGTTTATAGCCCAATATGTCAGCTTGTTCAGTCTCATGCCGATAAATTTGTGTGCGGCGCTCCGTTAGCGTTATTTCCGCGACGTACGAACGAAATCAGGACCTACGAACAAGACGTTATTTTCACCCCCTAGCTACGGCAGAATCGAGCTGCGAACGGTCCTTAGGTCCGGAACTCGTACTTAACTCAGGGGTTTGCTGTACTAATAATAAAAACAACTACAGTATAATAACAATGATAACAATGACAATACCGGTAATAGCAATAATAATAACCACCACCAACAACAACAATAATAACAATGATAACAATGATGTAATAATAACAATATAACAACAACAATAATAATAATAACAATGATATAATAATAACAATAACAACAACAACAACAACAACAACAATAATAATAATAATAATAATAATAATAATAACAATGATAATAATGACAATAATAACATTAATAATAATAATAATGACAATATAATAATAATAATAATAATAATAACAATAATAATAATAACAACAATAACAATAATAACAATGATAACAATGATATAATAACAACAATGACGACAACAGCAACGACAACAATAATATGAATGACAATAATAATAATGATAACAATCACAATAATAACTTGAATAATAATAACAATGGCAATATAACAACAACAACAACAACAACAACATCAACAACAACAATAATTATAATATAACAACGACAACGACTATAATAATGATAACAACGATAATAATGATAACAATGATAATAATAATAATAATAATAATAATAATAATAACAATAATAATAATAATAGTTTGTTACTGTGACTGCTTATGGAGTTTATAAAAATAACCATTTTACATTTAAAACTGTAACTTTCAATATCTGGTAATGTAGGGATTCATTAAACTTTCAGTAAATACAATTGTATTGTTATTCATTAAATAAAATGCATAATGTGCTCCGTCCCTTACAGTTTATAAAGTGTCAACTTCAACAACTCCTGGTTGAGCAATAATTCAGCAACGCCCCGCAGGGACACAGAGCGGTGGATGCAGAATGAAAGCTGCAGCCACAAGTTCTGAAGGAGTCCAAAAGGTCTTGGGATCTTAAACCCAGGTTCTCGGTTGACTCACTTGTCTCAGAGGCTCACATGGTTGTTCCGTCAATTTTCAAGAAAATCATCAGAGAGAACTTCTCGGTGCAGCCAAGGGGAGGAGGGTTTCTGGTTCAGAGGTCTCAGGATCCATCTCTGCTCTTTGCAGATGATGTGGTCCTGTTGGTGTCATCGTGCCGTGATGTTCATCTCTTACTGGAGCCGTTCACAGCCGAGTGTGAAGCAGCTGGGATGAGAACCAGCACCTCCAGATCTGAGACCATGGTCCTCAGTCTGATTGTTCTCTTCAGGTCGAGGGTGAGGTGGAGGAGTTCAAGTATCTCAGGGTTTTGTTCAGGAGTGATGGAAGAATGGAGCGTGAGATTGACAGATGGACTGGATCAGAATCTGCAGTATTGTGGACTCTGTACCTGTCCGTTGTAGTGATGAGGGAGCTGAGCTGTAAGACAAAGATCTCTGTTTACTGGTCGGTCTACGTTCCTCCCCTCACCTCTGGTCATGAACTCTGTAGAGACTGAAAGAATGAGATCGTGGATCCAGGAGGTTGAAATGAGTTTCCTCTGCAGCTGGACTCTCTCAGAGACAGAAGTTCAGTTATCAGGAGAGACTCAGAGGAGAACCACTGCTCCTCCACATCCAGAGGAGAACCACTGCTCCTCCACATCCAGAGGAGAACCACTGCTCCTCCACATCCAGAGGAGAACCACTGCTCCTCCACATCCAGAGGAGAACCTCTGCTCCTCCACATCCAGAGGAGAACCACTGCTCCTCCACATCCAGAGGAGAACCTCTGCTCCTCCACATCCAGAGGAGAACCACTGCTCCTCCACATCCAGAGGAGACAGTTGAGGTGGTTCAGACATCTGGTGATAATGGACGCCTCCATTGGGAGGTGTTCTGGACATGTCCAGCTGGGAGGACACTCTGGAAAGACTGTCTCTCAGCTGGTCTGGGAGCAGCTTGGAGTCCTTCCAGAAGAACTGAAGAGGAGTCTGGACCTCCCTGATCAAGACCTGAGTCCAGAACCAGATGATGAATGTTCTTTCTGCTACAATCACTGGAACCCTGTGATTCATTTCTTAGTTTTTAATCTGTAAATGTTTGTACAGTATACTGCAGAGGTTAAACTAAACTGACCAACGTGAGATCATTCTAAATAACTTGAAGCCAATTCCTCACAACGTATTTTTAATAATCAATATTTATTGATGCTACTTGTTTATGTTTGTTACATTGGCCCAAACCAGGAGAGAAGCTCCAACAGAACCCAGGAACACCTGAGACGAGTCCAGGAGCCGGTCCTGACTCTTCCTGAGCTGCAGATCATCTGTGTCACCTGAACAGATACTCATCAGTTACAGATGATCAAAAGATGCTACTCGTTCTGTACAACAAGTGTTGAATTTGTTCCTTAAAAATAATTTCCTTTAATTAACTGACTTTCATGTCTGGAGCTAAAGAAACTCGTGGAACTCGGAGCCGAAGCGCTGATGACGTTTTGGCTGCGAGTTTATTCATGTGGAGGTTTGCATGAGCGCAGAGGAGCGTCTGACTGATGAAGCTCTTTAAATCAGATTTGGATGATGAACCACTCGGCTGGTTCTGCCGGGTCGACAGCACTCGTAGTTGTACGACAGAGCAGCTCTTCTGATTGGGTTCTGGTTGAGGGAACAATCAACGTCTAATCAGCTGAATATATTCTACAAGAATCCATTTCATTGGAAATGAGATCCACATGACAGAAAATCAGTTTGTCAGCGGGCGCACGCTGCCTGCTGCTCTCTAATCATCCTGTCGCTGTTCACACAGGATTTAACAACCAGCCGTGCACACGTATCGACCCGGAAGAACCGGAGACAAAAAGGCTTTGAAGTGTCCACATGGGTTTGTTCCGATAAGCTTCAACACTTTGATTATTTTGAGTTCATTAGGACACTCCGTGAAGTTCTCTGAGAGGAGCGGAGGAAGGGAGTCAGACCACGGAGGGTGTCACGGTGCACGGTCCATCTGCAACTCTGTTCGTTCCACCAGAACCCCACTGTCCGGACGGACCGGACCTCTTCCAGCCTCAGGCTCTGGCCTGTCATGGCGGCTGTCTCCACGATCCTCTACCTGCCCACACGGATCGAACTCCATGGAACAGTTCAGTTCCGCAGGGAACTTTGGATGTTCTGTGTCTGCTGGACCGGTTCTTCTGGGCAGTCCTCATCCGTTACTGCGGCCATTACTATTATCATGCTGCTAACAGGACCACACTGCTAGCAAGACCATACTGCTAACAAGACCACACTGCTAAAAAGACCACACTGCTAACAGGACCACACTGCTAACAGGACCACACTGCTAACAGGACCACACTGCTAACAAGATCACACTGCTAACAGGACCACACTGCTAACAGGACCACACTGCTAACAGGACCACACTGCTAACAGGACCACACTGCTAACAGGACCACACTGCTAACAGGACCACACTGCTAACAGGACCACACTGCTAACAGGACCACACTGCTAACAGGACCACACTGCTAACAGGACCACACTGCTAACAGGACCACACTGCTAACAGGACCACACTGCTAACAGGACCACACTGCTAACAGGACCACACTGCTAACAGGAACACACTGCTAACAGGACCACACTGCTAACAGGACCACACTGCTAACAGGACCACACTGCTAACAGGACCACACTGCTAACAGGACCACACTGCTAACAGGACCACACTGCTAACAGGACCACACTGCTAACAGGACCACACTGCTAACAGGACCACACTGCTAACAGGACCACACTGCTAACAGGACCACACTGCTAACAGGACCACACTGCTAACAGGACCACACTGCTAACAGGACCACACTGCTAACAGGACCACACTGCTAACAGGACCACACTGCTAACAGGACCACACTGCTAACAGGACCACACTGCTAACAGGACCACACTGCTAACAGGACCACACTGCTAACAGGACCACACTGCTAACAGGACCACACTGCTAACAGGACCACACTGCTAACAGGACCACACTGCTAACAGGACCACACTGCTAACAGGACCACACTGCTAACAGGACCACACTGCTAACAGGACCACACTGCTAACAGGACCACACTGCTAACAGGACCACACTGCTAACAGGACCACACTGCTAACAGGACCACACTGCTAACAGGACCACACTGCTAACAGGACCACACTGCTAACAGGACCACACTGCTAACAGGACCACACTGCTAACAGGACCACACTGCTAACAGGACCACACTGCTAACAGGACCACACTGCTAACAAGACCACACTGCTAACAAGATCACACTGCTAACAGGACCACACTGCTAACAAGACCACACTGCTAACTGGACCACACTGCTAACAGGACCACACTGCTAACAGGACCACACTGCTAACTGGACCACACTGCTAACAGGACCACACTGCTAACAGGACCACACTGCTAACAGGACCACACTGCTAACAGGACCACACTGCTAACAGGACCACACTGCTAACAGGACCACACTGCTAACAGGACCACACTGCTAACAGGACCACACTGCTAACAGGACCACGCTTGCTAACAGGACCACGCTGCTAACAGGACCACGCTGCTAACAGGACCACACTGCTAACAGGACCACACTGCTAACAGGACCACACTGCTAACAAGACCACACTGCTAACAGGACCACACTGCTAACAGGACCACACTGCTAACAGGACCACACTACTAACAGCACCACACTGATAACAGGACCACACTGCTAACAGGACCACACTACTAACAGGACGACATTGCTAACAGAACCAAACTGCTAACAGGACCACGCTGCTAACAGGACCACACTGCTAACAGGACCACACTGCTAACTGGACCACACTGCTAACAGGACCACACTGCTAACAAGACCACACTGCTAACAGGACCACACTGCTAACAGGACCACACTGCTAACAGGACCACACTGCTAACAGGACCACACTGCTAACAGGACCACACTGCTAACAGGACCACACTGCTAACAGGACCACACTGCTAACAGGACCACACTGCTAACAGGACCACACTGCTAACAGGACCACACTGCTAACAGGACCACACTGCTAACAGGACCACACTGCTAACAGGACCACACTGCTAACAGGACCACACTGCTAACAGGACCACACTGCTAACAGGACCACACTGCTAACAGGACCACACTGCTAACAGGACCACACTGCTAACAGGACCACACTGCTAACAAGACCACAATGCTAACAGGACCACACTGCTAACAGGACCACACTGCTAACAGGACCACACTGCTAACAAGACCACACTGCTAACAAGATCACACTGCTAACAGGACCACACTGCTAACAAGACCACACTGCTAACAAGACCACACTGCTAACAAGATCACACTGCTAACAGGACCACATTGCTAACAAGACCACACTGCTAACTGGACCACACTGCTAACAGGACCACACTGCTAACAGGACCACACTGCTAACAAGACCACACTGCTAACTGGACCACACTGCTAACAGGACCACACTGCTAACAAGACCACACTGCTAACAAGATCACACTGCTAACAGGACCACATTGCTAACAAGACCACACTGCTAACTGGACCACACTGCAAACAGGACCACACTGCTAACAGGACCACACTGCTAACTGGACCACACTGCTAACTGGACCACACTGCTAACAGGACCACACTGCTAACAGGACCGCACTGCTAACAGGACCGCACTGCTAACAGGACTGCACTGCTAACAAGACCGCACTGCTAACAGGACCGCACTGCTAACAGGACCACAACTGATAACAGGACCACGTTGCTAACAGGACCACGCTGCTAACAGGACCACGCTGCTAACAGGACCACACTGCTAACAGGACCACACTGCTAACAGGACCACACTGCTAACAGGACCACACTGCTAACAGGACCACACTGCTAACAGGACCACACTGCTAACAGGACCACACTGCTAACAGGACCACATTGCTAACAGGACCACACTGCTAACAGGACCACACTGCTAACAGGACCACACTGCTAACAGGACCACACTGCTAACAGGACCACACTGCTAACAGGACCACACTGCTAACAGGACCACACTGCTAACAGGACCACACTGCTAACAGGACCACACTGCTAACAAGACCACACTGCTAACAAGACCACACTGCTAACAGGACCACACTGCTAACAGGACCACACTGCTAACAAGACCACATTGCTAACAAGACCACACTGCTAACAAGACCACACTGCTAACAGGACCACACTGCTAACAGGACCACACTGCTAACAAGATCACACTGCTAACAGGACCACACTGCTAACAGGACCACACTGCAAACAAGACCACATTGCTAACAAGACCACACTGATAACAGGACAACACTGCTAACAGGACCACACTACTAACAGGACCACATTGCTAACAGAACCAAACTGCTAACAGGACCACGCTGCTAACAGGACCACACTGCTAACAGGACCACACTGCTAACAGGACCACACTGCTAACAGGACCACACTGCTAACAGGACCACACTGCTAACAGGACCACACTGCTAACAGGACCACACTGCTAACAGGACCACACTGCTAACAGGACCACACTGCTAACAGGACCACACTGCTAACAGGACCACACTGCTAACAGGACCACACTGCTAACAGGACCACACTGCTAACAGGACCACACTGCTAACAGGACCACACTGCTAACAGGACCACACTGCTAACAGGACCACACTGCTAACAGGACCACACTGCTAACAGGACCACACTGCTAACAGGACCACACTGCTAACAGGACCACACTGCTAACAGGACCACACTGCTAACAAGACCACACTGCTAACAGGACCACACTGCTAACAGGACCACACTGCTAACAAGACCACATTGCTAACAAGACCACACTGCTAACAAGACCACACTGCTAACAGGACCACACTGCTAACAGGACCACACTGCTAACAAGACCACACTGCTAACAGGACCACACTGCTAACAGGACCACACTGCAAACAAGACCACATTGCTAACAAGACCACACTGCTAACAAGACCACACTGCTAACAGGACCACACTGCTAACAGGACCACACTACTAACAGGACCACACTACTAACAGGACCACACTGCTAACAGGACCACACTACTAACAGGACCACACTACTAACAGGACCACACTACTAACAGGACCACACTACTAACAGGACCACACTGCTAACAGGACCACACTGCTAACAAGACCACATTGCTAACAGGACCACACTGCTAACAAGACCACACTGCTAACAGGACCACACTGCTAACAAGACCACACTGCTAACAGGACCACACTGCTAACAGGACCACACTGCTAACAGGACCACACTGCTAACAGGACCACACTGCTAACAAGACCACACTGCTAACAGGACCACACTGCTAACAGGACCACACTGCTAACAGGACCACACTGCTAACAGGACCACACTGCTAACAGGACCACACTGCTAACAGGACCACACTGCTAACAGGACCACACTGCTAACAAGACCACACTGCTAACAGGACCACACTGCTAACAGGACCACACTGCTAACAGGACCACACTGCTAACAGGACCACACTGCTAACAGGACCACACTGCTAACAGGACCACACTGCTAACAGGACCACAGTGCTACAGCTAACAGGACCACAGGACCACACTGCTAACAGGACCACACTGCTAACAGGACCACACTGCTAACAAGACCACACTGCTAACAGGACCACACTGCTAACAGGACCACGCTGTGTGACAGCACCTGTGTGACAGCACCTGTGTGACAGCACCTGTGTGACAGCACCTGTGTGACAGCACCTGTGTGACAGCACCTGTGTGACAGCACCTGTGTGACAAGATGGCGCCAGTGTGTTGGTCGTCTCGTCTGCCACTCTGTCTTTTTTTAATTATTTTTGTTTCTATGCTTTTATGATGTGGACTCTCTACTGGTGTATGATCGCCAAACCCTTTTTGGGCTTCGTCTGCCTGCTGCTAATATTTTACATCATCATGAGAAGCACGATTCTTTGCCCCCGCTGTTGGCCGGAGTTCCATCATACCTGTGCCGGGTACCACACCCCCCTCGCCGGAGAAGACGTCACCGGCGTCGAGGTAAACGCGGTGGGCTCTTGGTGAAGCTGAGGACCGTTTTGGCAAGTTCGCCGGGAGTATTCCTGTCCCAGATTGGATCATTTCCTGGTCTGCATGCTTCGCGGCGCTCCTTGGACCCGGTTGATTCCTGGCTGGTACCTGTTGTCGACTCGGATCAAAATTTCCTTCCTCCACATCTCACTCCTCCACATCTGCGCTGGCAAAGTGCCGACCTTGGAAATCTGCAACACTTTGCTCGGATGAATTCTTCTGCTTCATCGCCAGAACCAGTTCCTATCCGGATGGGTCTGGTAAACGCGAGATCTGTTGCAAACAAAACTTTTATTCTGAAGGATTTTTTTTCGTCTCAGGGTTTGGACTTTCTCTCCGTGACGGAATCTTGGATTTCTTCTGGTGAGTCCAGTGTTTTCTCAGAACTTTTACCCCATGGTTGCTCATATTTTAATACCCCAAGGCTCTCGGGCCGTGGAGGAGGTTTAGCTGTCATTTATAAATCTTGTTTTGACTGTAAGCAGTTGTCCCCCCCGACTGCTTTTTCTTCGTTTGAACTGAGCATGTTTGAGCTCGGCTGCACTCCTCCACTTTTGTGCGCAGTCATTTACAGGGCTCCCAAGTACAATAAGGATTTCATACGGGACTTTTCTGATTTTTTGAGCGATTACATGTCCAAATATGAGCAAATTTTATTTTTAGGAGACTTTAATATCCCGGTGTGCAGCCCTGGAAAGCCGCTGGTGAAGGATTTTTTAGATTTAGTGGATGCATTTGGTCTCACTCAATCAGTGAAGGGCCCAACGCATGAACGTAAACACACCCTCGACCTTGTTTTATCTTATGGATTGTCTATTTTAAACTTGGAAATTGGTGATGCATTGTTTTCCGACCATATGCCAGTTTTATTTGATTTTATTCCTGTTTCTAAAGCTGTTAAACCCTGTGCTCCTGCTCGGAGCTGCCGTGTTTTTAACTCATCCACTGCTGCTCATTTTTCCACAGCCTTTAATAGTTTAAATTCACAGCTCTCTGTGTCTCTCAGCACTGAGGAGCTTTCACTACATTTTGATTCTTTATGCAACACTATTCTGAATGATGTGGCCCCAATTAAAACTAGGCGTTCAAAGCCTAAATCTGACCCGTGGTTGAGTGACCATACCCGTGCCATTAGGCAGGTATGCAGGAAAAATGAACGCAAATGGAGAAAGGATGGTCTCCAAGTCTCATTTGATATGGTGAGAGAGAGTTGGCGTCGCTATCAACAAGCTGTAAAAACAGCCAGAGCCAAATATTTCTCTGACATTATTGTTGCCAACTCTCACAACCCCCGTGTTCTTTATGATACAATCAACACGGTCCTAAATTCACATGAACCGGTTCCTATTGAAGCATCTAAAGAACTTTGTGATAAGTTCCTTCAATTTTTTTTGGACAAGGTTACGAACACGAGGGCTTGTATTTCTTTTCCTTCCCATGACCCTTCCATCCTGGTCCCCTGTCCTGCACTTTTTGATCATCTGGAGCCTATTTCTCTCTCCTACCTAGAGAAAATTGTCACCAGTATGAAACCATCAGGTTCCCCCCTTGATGTTGTACCTCCTTGTTTTCTTAAGGAGGTATTTTCTACAGTTGGCTCTTTTGTTCTAAATTTGATCAATAGCAGCTTAATGTTTAGCGTGGTGCCAGGCAATTTTAGACATGCTGTGGTTCAGCCATTATTGAAAAAACCTGGCCTTGATCCTACCTCTTTGTCCAACTTTAGGCCAATTTCAAAGTTACCTTTTATTTCAAAAATATTGGAAAAAGTTGTTTACACCCAGCTGAAGGACTTTTTGGATGAATTTAAAATTTTGGAGGTCTTCCAGTCTGGTTTTAAAACCTACCATAGCACTGAATCTGCTCTTTTAAGGGTTTTTAATGATATATTTTTATCGCTGGATTCTGGAAACTGTGTTTTACTTGTGCTTTTAGATTTAACAGCTGCTTTTGACACAGTCGACCATGAAATTCTTATCGCCAGATTGGAGCAGTGGGTGGGCATCACTGGCTCAGCTCTGCAGTGGTTTAGGTCCTACCTTTCAAATCGAAGTTTCAGTGTGAAGATTGATAATTTTACCTCACAGAGACACACTGGACATGTCTCTAGTCCATCACAGAGACACACTGGACATGTCTCTAGTCCATCACAGAGACACACTGGCCATGTCTCCCGTCCATCACAGAGACACACTGGACATGTCTCTAGTCCATCACAGAGTCACACTGGACATGTCTCTAGTCCATTACAGAGACACACTGGCCATGTCTCCAGTCCATCACAGAGACACACTGGACATGTCTCTAGTCCATCACAGAGACACACTGGACATGTCTCTAGTCCATCACAGAGACACACTGGACATGTCTCCAGTCCATCACAGAGACACACTGGACATGTCTCCAGTCCATCACAGAGACACACTGGACATGTCTCCAGTCCATCACAGAGACACACTGGACATGTCTCTAGTCCATCACAGAGACACACTGGACATGTCTCCAGTCCATCACAGAGACACACTGGACATGTCTCCAGTCCATCACAGAGACACACTGGACATGTCTCTAGTCCATCACAGAGACACACTGGACATGTCTCTAGTCCATCACAGAGACACACTGGACATGTCTCCAGTCCATCACAGAGACACACTGGACATGTCTCTAGTCCATCACAGAGACACACTGGACATGTCCCCAATCCATCACAGAGACACACTGGACATGTCTCTAGTCCATCACAGAGTCACACTGGACATGTCTCCAGTCCATCACAGAGACACACTGGACATGTCTCCAGTCCATTACAGAGACACACTGGACATGTCTCCAGTCCATCACAGAGACACACTGGACATGTCTCCAGTCCATCACAGAGATACACTGGACATGTCTCCAGTCCATCACAGAGACACACTGGACATGTCTCCAGTCCATCACAGAGACATGCGTCGCACGATGTGCCCGCACGATGCACCCGCACGATGCGCCGCGCATCACGATGCGCCCACACGATGCGACCGCACGATGCGCAGCACGATGCGCAGCACGATGCGCCGCACGATGCGCCGCACGATGCGCCGCACGATGCGTCGCACGATGCGCCCACACGATGCGACCGCATGATGCGCCGCACGATGCGCCGCACGATGCGCCGCACGATGCGCCCACACGATGCGCCCGCATGATGCATCGCACGATGCGCCGCACGATGCGCCGTACGCGTCGCTGTACATCAGAGATCCCCGACCTGATGACTCAGAAGACAATGTTTTTAATTTATGTGTTTCAGCCCTGCAGCTGCTTCAAAGAAAAGCTTGTTCTGTAACGTTTGGTGGAACGCTCTTGTTCCTGCCCTGCTCTTAACGTGGTCAGGTGGTAGCTTCAGGGTCTGTGGGGATTTTCAGTTCTCAGTAGTTTCCTGTTTTATGATGTGATCCTCATGTTTAATTCTGTTTCTTCTGTTTTTAATTATCCGTCTTCCTTGTGCCATCACTCACTTCCCCTCAGTGAGTTTCAGCTCGTCTGTCCTACACCTGGTCCTTGTCGCTCGGTGGTCGCAGCTGTAGACACTTCTCTCATCAGCCCAGACTTTTGATCTCTCCACTTTTCACTCAACCAGCAGAGTTTTATCAGCTTCCACGCCACGACCGAGCTTCTCGAGCCTTCTGGTGCTAATCCTCAAGTTTTCTATGATCTGTTGCCACGGCAGCCGTTTTGTTTGTTTGCTTTACAAAAACAAAAGTTTTAGTCTTTTTGAGCTCATTGTGTCAGTTTGAATTGTCGGGTGAAAACCTGCTGAACCGGGACGAGTAGAGATAAAACACATCTGGGGAATACAGCCAACAGAAAAGTACTGAAGGCATTTTTACCATTTACAGCTCAGTCTGCTGCTGATGCACCATATTGTCTTACATTAGTGTTTAGCATACCGGTATATCTTAAGGTATATCTTAGTCTATATAGATATAGATCCATGCATAGGCAAAAAAAAATAAAAAATCTTTTGTTTTTTTCTCTCTTTTTGTTTTCTATTGTTTATTGTTTGTTTGTTTATTGTTTAATGAAATTCTATCACTGCTGTTCATTGTTCTTTAGTTTTAGCAGGTCGCTTTCGTAAATGAGCCCATGAGGTTCAAAAGATTTACCTGACTAAATAAAGGTTGAATGAATAGGCTACTGTTTATTTTTCTACTTTGTATTTTTGCTAGAATTGGGTGTAACTGGGACCTTGAGTACATAAGTCAAAGTCAAGTCAAAGTCAACTTTATTGTCAAAACTGCAATATGTACAGGACATACACAGAATTGAAATTGCATTTCTCTCTGTCCCTCGGTGCAACAGTAAACATTTAAACACTAAAACACTAAAACATTTAATAAACATAAGCATAAAATGAAATAATAAAAGTGTAATACTGTCCTGAGTTTTTGCATAGTAGTTTTTGCATAGTAGTAGTATGAAAGTATGAAAAGTTACACCAACACTAAAACACTAAACATTTAATAAACATAAGCATAAAATGAAATAACAAAAGTGTAATACTGTCCTGAGTTTTTTGCATAGTAGTATAAAAGTGTAAAAAGTATATCTATAAAATAAAATGAAAGTTCTGGCATTGACATTTGTAATAGAGTGACAAAGCAGCATATGAAGTTTATGTACACAGTATATGTATGAGGTAGTTGATATTGGTATAGAGGTAAAGTGGCATATGCAATAAGGCTAGTAAAAAATATATATATATATATATCAGCAGTAGTGTAGATATAAAAAGTAGTGTAAATGTAAACAATATATATATATATATATCAGCAGTAGTGTAGATATAAAAAGTAGTGTAAATGTAAACAGTAGTAATAAATGTAAACAGTAGTATTGAATGAAAACAGTAGTAATAAATGTAAACAGTGAATGTAAACAGTAGTATGACTATAGGCAGTAATGTAATGCAAACATTAGTGCGAATATAAGAAGTAGTGCAAACTGAATGAGCACATGACCGTGAGTTGAGTGAATAACCCGTTTTGATGACACAGAGTCCAGTGTTAAAATCTTTGTGTTGTGTGGTGGTGTGTGAAAGTTTTTTGTGTTAAGGCAGTACAAGTGGGAGGGGAGGCAGAGCAGGCAGAGAGTTTAGCATCCTGACTGCCTGATGAACAGAGCTGTCATTTAGTCTGCTGGTTCGAGCCTGGAGACTCCTCAGTCTCCTCCCTGATGGCAGCAGTCTGAAGCAGCTGTGTAGTGGGTGTGTGGGATCACCTGCCATGCAGAGGGCTTTCCGAGTGAGGCGGTTGCTGTGTAAGTCCTGTAGTGAGGGGAAGGAGGTGCCGACAATCTTCTCAGCTGCTCTCACGATGCGCTGGAGGCTCTTGCGGCAGGATGCAGTACATGCACCAAACCACACCGTGATGCAGCTGGTCAGGACACTTTCTATGGCACCTCTGTAGAAGGTGCACATGATGGGGGTTGAAGCTCCAGCCCTTTTCAGCTTGCGGAGAAAGTAGAGGCGCTGGTGAGCCTTCTTGGCCAGTGATGCAGTGTTCCTGCTCCAGGACAGGTCCTCTGAGACGTGCACTCCCAGGAACTTGGTGCTGTCCACTCTCTCCACTGTGGTGCTGTTGATGGTCAGAGGGGCATGTTGGGCATCCCTCTTCCTGAAGTCCACAACAATCTCCTTTGTCTTCTCCACGTTGAGAGTGAGATTGTTGTGTCCGCACCACAAGGCCAGGCGGCTCACCTCGTTCCTGTAGTCCGTCTCATCGTTGTTGCTGATGAGACCCACCACTGTTGTGTCGTCCGCAAACTTGATGAAGTGGTTGGAGCTGTATGATGGTGTGCAGTCGTGTGTTAGCAGGGTGAATAGAAGGGGGCTCAGCACACATCCTTGTGGGGCTCCTGTATTCAATGTGAGTAGTGTGTAGCGTGTGAAGAAGGAGAAACAAACTGATTTGCAAGCAGTTGACTTTAATCCTTCGAGCGCCAAAACCAGAAACAGAATGAATGAAATCACACACGAACACTTCGTCTTCTCCACCTGGAAAACCTGGGGAACACCTCGCTGGCTCCTCCTACTGGGTGAGAGAGAGATGAGGTCATTTACCTCAAGGGCGAGATACACTCGAGCGTCCTCACGATACGCCTATACGCAGCGTACGTACGCTGTGGCAAAAGCGTAACCCCGCGTAGCCCCTCAGGGCAAGTACGCGCAAAAGTATTTTTTTACTACGCATACGCGATGCGCATACGCGATGCGCGGTGTCTGACCTAAACTTCCCCGGCGCCGGACTGTTTTGTATGTTACACAAATTAAATAAATTCCTCTTTTTTATCGCTGATCGGGCCTTTTCTTTTGTTTTTTTGCCTAAAGTCAAGTAACCGCTTCTTCCTCCGTTCACTCGATGAATGAAATGAATGAATTCAGGTCCTACCTGGGTGCGCGATGTTTTATATATTCCCTGGTGGGCTGTGTGCTGCAGGAAAAGCACTCCCTGTTATTATTTTTATTTCTGAGAGAACTTTTTATAACATATATAGTAGAAACACCGCATCAGAACACCGCAGCGGTCTTCAGCGAGCTGCTCATGATAGGTTTCACTTTGAGCTGACTGAAATCTGTCAATCATTTCAGTAGGCGTGTCAAAGTGACCAATCAGCGAGCTCAGTTGAGTCCCTTCCGTGTGCTGCTGCTCATATTACAACAAGGAGAACGAGAGCGTTTGAAAGCTGATAGTTTCTTGAAGTATAGCAGCAAAAACATACGCACAAAATATGCGCGTATACGCGCGTATACGGAGTCTGCTTCAGTGTATCTCGGCCTTCACTAATACACCACACAGCCCCCCCCTCCCCCTCCCCCCCGAACACCCAGAAGGGCAAATACAAAACATATCAGTCTCTCACAGGGGGCCTAATCAACCTGCCGAACCGACTGCGTCGACTCGGGGGCGGAGAAACAGCTGGCACCCGTACAGGAACAACATTTTGTGCCACAGGTGGAGGAACACAGTTGGGGGGAGAAAACGGAAGATGGGGTCGAGCAGGAGGGCGGCCGCGTCTAGGAACCTGAGCCGGCAACACCTCTTCATCAGCCAACACATAGGCTGGCTTCAGGCGGTCCACTGTAACCAGCTCTCTACGCCCACCCATGTCTAAAACAAAACTTTTCGCGCCCCTTTCGAGCACCCGAAACGGCCCGTCATACGGAGGCTGGAGGGGCGAACGGTGGGCGTCACGTCGCACAAAAACAAAACGGGCAGACTGGAGTGCTGTGGGCACAAACGCCTGCGGGAAACAATGGTGCACAGGACCCGGAACCAAAAGACTACTCTGCGAATAGGGGTCCACCGCTTCGGGGAACCGTGGAGCGGCAGCGTCTAACAAAAACTCCCCTGGGATTCGTAAAGGCTGACCAAAAACCAACTCGGCTGATGAAGCGTTGAGGTCCTCCTTAGGAGCTGATCGCAACCCAAGCAGCACCCACGGCAAACGCTCCACCCAGCCAACGTCTGTTAGCGCAGCACGTAACGCCGCCTTAAGAGACCGATGGAAACGTTCAACCAACCCGTTAGCCTGAGGGTGGTAGGCGGTAGTGCGATGCACCTGCACCCCCAAGGAGCGCGCCATCTCGGACCAGAGCCCTGAAATAAACTGGGGACCTCTGTCTGAAGTGATGTCCGAGGGCACACCAAAATGGGCAACCCAAGTGGAGAGGAACGCACTAGCCACGTCGGAGGTAGTTGTGGAAGAAAGAGGAACGACCTCCGGCCACCTGGTTGTGCGGTCGACCACTGTTAAGGCTCGGATATAGTCACGCTTTGGTCCGCAAACTGGAGCGCGCGTGCTGCGCGCGCACTGTGCTGTGCGGCTTCATGCGTTTATAGTGTAGCACGGCAGCACATGGCAAAGTGCTGTTCTTTTACTGACCAGCAGGTGGCAGTACCCTCTAAAACCTGTGCATAGGTTGCAAGAAAGGTGTAGAAGAAGAAATCTACCGTAGAAGAAGAACTGTTTGAAATCACACAACAAAAACAAATGGCTTTCTACTCGCTCGGGGAATTTAATACATTTGAATCACATAAAAAACATTCCTCCATGCGTCGCGACGCCGTTTCCACGACCACAGCGGCGCAGACAGCTGCAGGCTCTGGCGTGAAGGCTGTCGGTGAGGTCCCTACCCGACCTGTCAATCAATTTGGCGCGCGCGCTAGGCTTGCGGAGCTTCAAAATCTGGGAGGTGCACGACCACGCGCGAAACCAACGCGCTGGCCAAAGCGCGGGGCGGGGACTATGCGATTGCGTCACTTTTCGCGCGCGCACCCTCGCGCCCTATGTGATGCGTCAACTATATCCTAGGCTTAAGCAGGTGTGTGAAACCCCGTGATGGGGGCAGGGGACCAACTCTACATGCACGTGGTCAAAACGCTTGGCTGGAATGGAAAATGTTCCAGTGGTGCCTTTGTGTGCCGGTGCACCTTGGCACGCCGACAGGCCAGGCAAGCCGCTGCCCAACTCCTCACCTCTTTGCGTAAACCAGGCCACACAAAACGTGCGCTGACTAGTTTCACGCACGCACGCCTGGGTGCGAGAGAGAGTGAACAGAGTCAAAAATGCGGCGGCGCCAACCTGATGGAACCACTGGGCATGTCCGGCCTGTGGAAACATCACACAGGATCAAAGGACCGCCCTCTCCCAATTTGACCTCCTCTAGCTTAAGACCTGAAACGCCGGCACGAAGGGCAGTTATATCAGCGTCTCCCGGTTGGTCAGCGGCCATGGCAGAAAAATCTACCCCAAGGAGCACAGGACAAACGAGTACCCGTGACAGATAGTCCGCCACTGAGTTGGATTTTCCGGCCACATGGCAGACGTCCGTTGTAAATTCTGAAATGGCCGCCAAGTGCCGTTGCTGACGCGCTGACCAGGGCTCCGAAACTTTAGACATGGCAAACGTGAGTGGTTTGTGGTCCACATAAGCCATAAACGAACGACTGAATGACAATAAACTTGAACCTGTGTTGAGAGTCAAACTTACATTCTGAGATTGTGCTTTTGAAAACTTTAATTGCTCTTTTTGAAACATTTTTTTACTTTTGGACGTTTGTTATGATGCGTAACCATAACAACAAAGTGGTTTTCTACAACCAGGAGCAGCTGATTAACATCTCAAAACCTCAAATAATACCTCAACTACAACCCCAAATCCCAAATGAGTTGAAAAGGAGGTGCCATGGATGCTTTATCGTCTACCTGGAAACAGTGCTTGAGTGCCTGACTGCCGAGATCTTGGAGGTAGTGGGAAACGCCGTTTTTTGTGACAGCAGGAGGAACGAGATCATCCCCCGGCACCTGCAGTTAAGTCTGCAGCGACAAGGGCCTCGGCAGGCTGCTGGGAAAAGTTCTGTCCAGCATTCAGGCAGTCCTGCTGCCCAAGAGGACAAGAGGTCTGCTGGGTCTGGATGAACAGATCGGCATCTGCAGCCAGTTTCTTCGGATTCACTGTGGGACGGACTACAAGAGATCCTTCCTGTCCGAAGCCTTCAGCATCTACAACTCTAACGAAACCAAGATGAACTATAACAACAGTTAATTTATCTTTCGGATTAATAAAGTGTTTTTGATTTGATTTGAACTGACCTGAATGAGGCTGACAAGACACAAACACAACCTCCATCTTTACAGCCGGGCAGGGCCGGCCCTGCAGGATGTGGAACAATCCTGATGCTGCGTGCGTTTTCAAACACGAGTCCATCAACCCCCCGCTCTGCTCTGCATGTGTGGATTTACATTCTGTTTTTAAATAATGGGCCAGAGAACGGGTCACAGCCGGTGAAATGAGTGATAAATGTACTGCTGGTCCATTTGCAGAAGCCGATACTTCACGTACCAGAACTTTATTGGACCCGCTGTGAGCCATCAGTGCAGCTGTTTCAAAGCCTTAAAAGCAAATAAATATGCAAACACAGCAGATTTATTTAAAATAGCCTTTATATGCCATTAAATATTTAGAGGCTCCGCATTAAAGAGGCACAGATGTAAACAATGGACTCCCACACATGTATGACTATGGCTGTCCTCTGATTTCACGTCGAGAGCATGAAACTAATTCAGCACGATGTTTGTTTGTGTTTTATGACCTTTCTTCCTCTTATCTAACCAGCTCCTCTTCGTCGAGGCTGCTTTTAACCTGCAGGGGATCCTTAATATTAATGATGCAAGATTATGCTTAAAAAACTCAAACTAGATTCAAACTCTACAAAAAATAACGTTCATGTTGTTAAGATGATGTAAAGCCCTCTCTTTTATACGCATCTTCGTTTTTAGAAAGTTTTCCAACACTTTGTGCTTTTTTAGACCATAAACATCAGATTTATCTGGACTGGCTATTGTTGGATTTGTTTGAACATTTAAATGTAAAGATGAGGAATAGGGTCATGGGATAAACAAATTATAAATAAATAATAAACTGTTAAAGATCTTGATCCTAAAAAATCTGCAGGTCCAGATGAACTTCCTCCTTATTTCTTAAGGCTGGCTGCTCATATCATCACAGTCCCTGTGACCCACATCTTTAATCTGTCCATAAGCCAAAACACCATTCCGGATGCTTGGAAAACAGCCTTTGTTCTTCCTTTGCTGAAGGGAGGTGACCCCACCTCACTGAACAACTATCGACCGATCTCTAAACTCTGCATTTTAGCCAAGGTTCTAGAAAAACTGATAAACTCTCAAATCAAAAATTATCTGGACTCATTTAACATCTTACCTCTTCATCAATCTGGTTTCAGGAAACAACACAGCACAACTACTGCTTCACTGAAGGTTCTTAATGATGTTGTTGAAGCATTGGATGCTAAGGACTATTGTGCTGCACTTTTCTTAGACCTGTCTAAAGCTTTTGACACTGTGGATCATAACATCCTGTGTCATAAGCTCTCAGAAATCGGTTTCTCTGATCACACCATTGGTTGGTTTTCTAATTATTTTTCCAATCGGAGGCAATGTGTTCAACATAACGGTACTTCTTCCAGTTATTTAACAGTCAACAATGGTGTACCACAAGGCTCAGTCTTGGGACCAACCTTCTTTACAACCTACATACCGGTAGGTAATGTAGGTCAGAGCATCCCTGATGCATCCCTACATTTCTATGCTGATGATACAGTTGTTTACTGTCGAGCTAAAACAGTAGCTAAGGCTTTCCAGTTTCTGCAATCTGCTTTTGACATCATCCAGTCAGATTTGTTCCAACTCAAACTTGTCTTAAATGCTGATAAAACCAAAGGGGTGCTTTTTTCAAACAGGAAGTGGGTCCCAGCAGTTCATCCTCTGATTTTATCCTCAAATGGTGTCCGTATTGAGTTTGTTGATTCCTAAAATGTCAATTCCTAAAATATTTGTGAATCCTGGTTGATTCACATCTCTCTTTTAAACTCCACATGGAAAACCTAGTAAAGAAACTGAAAGTTAAACTGGGTTTCTCTTTCAGAAACAGATCATGTCTAACACTGAATGTTAGGAAACGCCTTGTGTCTGTGACTTTCCTTCCCTCCATTGATTACGGTGACATTCTCTACATGAATGCTCCTACAAGCACCCTGCGGATGTTGGATGTTGTCTATCATGGAGCATCCTGCAGATGTTGGATGTTGTCTATCATGGAGCATCCTGCAGATGTTGGATGTTGTCTATCATGGAGCATCCTGCAGATGTTGGATGTTGTCTATCATGATGTACTAAGATTCATAACTGGGTGTGATTATCGTACCCACCACTGTACCCTGTATTCACTGGTTAACTGGACATCTCTCTCCACAAGTTACAGATGGTCCAGAACTCAGCTGCCCGTGTCATCACTCAAACCTCCTACTATAACCACATCACTCCTGTCCTGCAGCAGCTCCACTGGCTCCTCCTACTATAACCACATCACTCCTGTCCTGCAGCAGCTCCACTGGCTCCCGGTTAAATCACGCATCATCTTCAAAATTCTACTTCTCACGTTCAAATCTATCCACAACCTTGCCCCTCCTTATCTATCTGACCTCCTACAAATCTCCATCCCATCACGCTCTCTCAGATCCTCCTCTTCGCTACATCTCCATGTACCCTCTGCCCGCCTCTCCACCATGGGGAGCAGGGCCTTCACCTGCTCTGCCCCTCACCTCTGGAACGCTCTACCACCAGACCTTCGAAACACCACCTCCCTTTCTCTGTTCAAGACTGCCCTGAAAACACATCTCTTTAGACTAGCTTATCACTAACTTTACTAAATGTATTTTTACCCATTTTATATCCTTTATGTATTTTATATTTCAATTTGTCGCTGATAATGTTTGCTCTGTATTACACTGTGTTGGTTTGTTAAGTGTCCTTGGGTGTCCTGAAAGGCGCTTTTAAATAAAATGATTATTATTATTATTATTATTATTATTATTATTATTATTATTATTATTATTATTATTATTATGGTAACTGGACATCATTAACTTCACACAGACTCTTCCACTGGTACATTTTCATCTTTAAATCACTTCTTGGTCTGCTGCCTTCATACATCTCCTCCTACATGTCTCTGTGTGAGTGCAGCTACAGCGTGCGCTCTCAGGACATGATTACCTGCAGTGTTCCATCAGTGCAGACTGAACCAGGAAAAAGGACCTTCTCCTACTCCGCTCCTGTTTCCTGTATATCTTGTAAAAAGATTTGAAGCTCTTGGCCTCGACCTCTCTAAGTGGCTTCAAACATCTGATAAGTTCCTGGAAAAACCAACACAGACATGTTCCTGTTTTTAGTTTTCTACACCGCCTTATAATGTAGGTTTTTTTCTACTTTTCCTTTTAATTACCATTTAATTTTCACTTATTTAAAAAAATGTATATGCATCCTTTATGATTGTCTATTGTTGTCACTGTTGTCATCATCATTTGTTAAAACCAGGTCTCTCTTGTAAATGAGTCCCTGAGGCTCATTGGGACTAACCTGTAGAAATAAAGGTTGAATGAATGATGGTGTGAAGGGGTCTGCACTCAGGTTCTTTGTTTCTTCTTGTAGTTCTTCTCATTTGATTCACATTAAAAGTTTTTGAATCTTTGGAAGTCCAGAAGAAATGTCCAAAACATGAACAACGAACGTTTGATTCTACTCTGAAGTTCCTGAAAGAAATGTGAACCCTCGTCGAGTCAGCTTTAAAGATCTCATCGTCTGACAGAACATTATATTTCACAGGTACAAAATTTAAACGTTGATTTGAACCCTGGATGGTTAAATAATATTTCTTAATGCACTCGTTTCTCCTTTGATTGACCCACTTCTCAGGATGCTGCTGTCAGGTTTGCTGTAAGTAGGCCGACACCTGGCTCCTCCAGACCTGTTCCTCGACAGATGCTGTCGTTTTCAAGCTCACATGATGATAAATATGGAGAAGTCTTCTGTGGTTTGTCTTCTGGTTACATGGTGACACTTTAATATTTAGCACTGTTTCATTTCAGTCATCTCTTTTCTTCAAAGGAGGTCAATGTGTAAAAACACCTGATGCACTCTGTGGCTCACATGGAAAGGCTGAGCAGATTGCTGAGAGTCACACATTCAGCCCCAGGTTCTACCGGACGGTAATAAGAACCTGCAGGAACTCAACCTGTGGCTCACGTTCAGCTGAATCTGAACCCAGTCCAGATCTGATGGTACTCACTCAGTTCTCTCTTGTTCCTTTGGCTGCACTTTTTACATTTCTGTTGTTTTCTTGATGCTTACTCTCAGGATTTGGAGGTTCTGCAGCGTTTGGAGGTTCTGCAGCGTTTGGAGGTTCTGCACCTGCTCCAGACAGTATCAGCCATTAAATGTCCACTGGACTCAACACAAAAAGATTTAAACTGTCCCATCATATTTCATTTAATCTCAGCACGATGCTTCAGACTATGTAAGAGAATAGTTTGATCAAACACTGACTGTTACCCACTGCAGGTAAGATGCTGACTGCTAATAAAAAAACACTTGAATAAATAGATTGACCCCAGCCTTCAAGGTGTGTCTTGGTTGGTCTGAAACGTCTCGCAGGTCGACACTTGATGTTCTTCAGTTCACAGCTTCATAACAACCCTCTCCACTTGGTTTCATCAGTGGGGGGTCAGTGGGAAGCGGAGTGGGGGTCTCGGCTCTGGATCCGGTCTGTCGTGCAGGTAAAATGCATCACGGCTGTGTCAGGATGTGATCCCGCAGACTCCCCACTCCGTCGCCATGGTGACTGCATCACCTCTCACCAGGTGGTGGTTTCTGCTCACTGACTTGTTCTCATACTTACTAATTAGCAGCCGCAGTGACGAGGAGCGGCCTGCGGTACCGGCTGACCCAACATGGATTCAGAACATTTGAAAGCTTCAGTCCTCGTTTATAAACCGGGTCTTTGTCAGAACGAGACACTCCTGTTGAGTGAAGGTACCGTCACCGTGTTGTCTTAGTGTTGAGTACATGTTAGTGTACCGTCGTACACGTTGAGGCTCACACCACATTAAAGCTGATAGAAGAGCAGGATCTTTCAGGAGGATAATAACAGGTTAAAAAAAAGTCATTGCTTTAATATCTTTCTGACTGGTGAGGTTTTGTCAGCAAGATGCCCACGTTGCCATTAAAAATCACTTTGTTTTTAAATAAGTGGAATAAAACAGCACGGTGGCACAGTTGGTGGAGCTGCCGCCTCTCAGTGAACAGGTCACCGGTTCAAACCCCAGCCCGGGGTCTTTCTGGAGAACTGTTCCATGTTCTCTCTGGGCTGCGTGGGTTTCCTCCGGGTACTCCAGTTTCCTCCCACAGACCAAAAACATGCATGTTAGACTGATGGTAACTCTAGAATGTCCCCAGGTGTCTCTGTGATGGACTGGAGACCTGTCCAGGTGTCCATGTGATGGACTGGAGACCTGTCCAGGTGTCCCCCGCCTCTCGCACAGTGAATGCTGGATATGAGCACCAGTGACCCCCGTGACCCAAAAAGGAAGAAGCGCATAAAGATGATGGATGGATAGATGGATGGATGAATGAATGAATGAATGGCTCTTCAAAGTACCATAGTCCATGCTTATTAATCCAGGTCATCTGGAACTTTGCTGTTTTGAACCACTTTGGTGTGGCTGAGGAGTTGACGGGGGAGAGGGCGGGCACCAGAGACCATCTTAGCACCAGCAAACTGTTTTTTTTCCACTGTGGAGTTTGCTGCTGGTGGAGAATCAGTTCTTTGTGGTGGCTCCTCAGACTGAAGAAGTCCGTTGGATGACGGACGAAACGTCTCGGCACAAAAAAAGAAACGTCCAGACAACCTGGCTGATGCCAAAGTGGATTTTGTCGTCTTAAAATGGCTCCAATCTGAAAAACGTCTCAGAGGTTCTTTTTTACGTTTTAATATAAATCTGTGCAAATAGCAGCAACTAGAGCTGAAGCAGGTGAGATGTTCTCAGAACTTTAAAAAACTTCAGACCTGGTTTGATCAAAGTTAGTCAGCTCAGCCAGAAAACATGATGAGATGGACCGATGAGCTCCAGACAAATGCTCTGAGAAGGAAAGAGCACAACACGTCAGTCCTGCAGCGGGTCCAGCAGAACCCTCAGACGGTCAGAACCGGTCTCCTCAGCTTCAGGACTCTGTTTCAGGCAGAACGTGTCAGAACACGTTGATGCAACACTCCGCTTGATCTGCTCCATGAACAGTTCATCAGCCGGAGTCTTTTCCAGGCCACGCCGGGGCCCGAGTGGATCACAGCGCTCCGAATGTGAAACACTGACAAACGAGCTAAAGAAACGTGTTTCCTGCAGAGACGCAGCTGCGTGCAGAGAGCTCGACTGACGGAAGCAGCTGAAACTGAGTTAACTTAAAGCTGATGCTGAAGAGAGCAGAACATCAGCAAAACAATTCAAACTCTAGTCGCAGACAAGAAAGTTCATGCTCAGTAGTCATAGAGCTCTAAAAGGTTAAAGTAGCGCTAGCAAAAAGCTAAAACTAGCAAAATGCTAAACATGATCAAAAAGTGCAACAGTAAAAATAGCTAAATGCTAGCTAAATGTAGCAAAGTTGCTATTTTAGCATTAGTGGTATCAGCATTATTAGTACAATTATCAGTAGCAGGGGAGTGGTGGTGCAGAGGTTAAAAGTGAGCCTGTCATCAGAAGGTCGCCGGTTCAACTCCCCATACCGACAGCACCCACACCTGCCTCCACCCTCGTTTGCCTGACTCTGGGCCCTTGAGCAAGGCCCTTAACCCCCACCCTCCTCTCCCCCAGGTGCCCCAGCAGCTCCCTGCTCCACACAGAGAGCTGTGGCAGCTCAGTCTGACGTTGTGTCACGAAGAACGAGAAAACAATCGCCAAGTTCACCGGGCGAGCCCTGAAGAAGAGAGCAGCCGAAAGGAGGAGGGAGAGAGCAGCCGAAAGGAGGAGGGAGAGAAGGGAGAGAGCAGCCGAAAGGAGGAGGGAGAGAGCAGCCGAAAGGAGGAGGGAGAGAGCAGCCGAAAGGAGGAAATGATCGAAATGAGCACAATCAGTAGTTTTAGCAGAAGTTTTCTGTTTGTGAAATGTAAAGAAGTCTCAATCATCTCAATCCTGACATGAGGACTTCTTTGTCATTTTGACCTTTTTAAAAAGACAAAAAAAATAAAAATTATTCAAAGCAGCCGTCTCTGGAGAGAGCTGAAGGTTTTCATAAATGAATAACTAAAATATCACAAAGGAACACGAAAAGAAGCATGAAAACAACCAGAGCTGAACCATAAATGTAAATGGAGCTTACTTATATAGCGTCTTCCAGCCCCCTGTGAGGGGCCCCAAGGCGCTTCACAGTACCAGCCATCCACCCATTCATACACCGGTAGCGGCAGACTGCCATGCAAGGCGCTTTCCAGTCCTACCGGGAGCAACTCGGGGTTAAGTATCTTGCCCAGGGACACAATGACGGAACAGGATTCGAACCTCCAACCTTCCGATCGGGAGACGACTGCCATTACCACTACACCACGGCCGCCCCATAACCACAGAGGAGGAGTCAGGTCCAAACCAGATGCTGCTGGTGTGTCAGTCATCGAGGTTTAAAGATGTGAGTCTTTGAGATGATGCCTTCATGGTCTCTGAGTCTTTGACATGATGCCTTCATGGTCTCTCAGCGAGTTCTTCATCACATTCATTTAATCTTCAGTGACTCGGGGTGCCTGCTCACACACCTGATAAATTATCTAATACGTGTGCACGAGTGCAGCCTGCATCTATTCCCATGTCTGCACTCCTCACAGCAGGCTCGCACACCCCTGGGGGGTCTTGGAGTCTCCACTTCCAGACTTTCTTCTTTATTAAGACACAGTCTATGTTTTGGTGCTTGGTCCTGCTTCACAAACCGTGACGCCACCGTGTCCAAGTGCAGCTCTTTGTGCTCAGTTAGAACAAAAACGTGTTTTATTCCACGGCTGGGACCTGTCCAGTGTCCCCCCCCCCACACACACACACACACACACATGCTGCAGTCACCTTCTGTCATGAAAACACTTCATTTTTAAACAATCAAGTCTTTGTGTCCACGGCTGCTCCAAAATAAATGTGCCTTTCACTTGCCCTCATTTTAGGACTCCAGAAGTCTGAGACAACCTCCTGCAGGACACACACACACACACACACACACACACACCACACACACACACACACACACACACGCACACAACACCTTTATAAATGGTGATTTAGGTGTTGCCTTCAGGCACGTGTGCCCCTTTCTTTGTGAAGGAGTTCTGTCTTTTCAAACAGGACGTCCACGTCCTCCTCCTCTCAGACGGTCCAGTG
>JBBPBX010017019.1:36614-47368 GCA_038048925.1 Garcialebias charrua | reverse complement strand
TTGCTGATATTTAAAAGCTAAGCTGCTGTGAAAAGTCTTCCAGGACATTAGTTTTGATGAGTTTCATAATATCAGTCGGTAATACTAGTGAGACTGTTGTGAAGGAAAGATTAAGTTTTGATCCGAGTCTTGATGCCTGATTTGTTTGCTCAAATGAATTGCCCTGCATTTCATTTCTTCTGCAACAGCTCTGTTTCATTAAGGTCAGGATTTTATATCGACTGTTTCATTTTATTTTTCTTTGTGTAACCTTTGTTTGGCAGACTTGAGTCTTTAAGCATATCATCTGTCTGCAAGCTTTCCAGAGGGAGCTGGCAGGTCGATCGGGACTGTGCCATTCCAGTCCACACAAAGCCGGATCATGTCCAATAGAATGGTCTCATCCATATGATTCCAAAGGCTGAGTGGTCGCGGTTTGGAGCGCGCGCACCCTCGCCGGTGTTACACGGCAGTGGAGGTGTTTAATAATCTGCGTTTATTGTAGATTTCTCCAAAATGACACGTGAAAGTACACCATATATAACTTGTAGGAGAGTGAAAGCTTCACAGACAAACAGATGCGCACAAGGCTGCGGCGCGCGCTGCGCGCAGCGTTTGGAGACTCCAACATCACGTCATGTCATGAAAACTCTCCACTGAGACGCACAGACCCGTTTCTTCATATCAGCTATTAAATAAACAAAGATCTATGTTCAACCAAACATCCAAGTTCCTCTGTGTTTACAGTAATTATGGTAATAAACTCGTGCGCAAAGTTAATATTTTCACTCAGAATGAATGGATGAGCTGGCGCACCAAAGCAGGGTGCACGCACACACAAATACCGACACACAATCACTCGTTCTTTGCGTGATAAACACATTTTATTACTATTCTTACTTAGGATTATTTTCCTCACTCATATTATATTAAATTCATTATTTTCCTGAATCTAGAAATCATTTCTGATCGCGCAGGGATCAAACAAACATGTCCTTCACACATGCAGGAAGTAATTTGCATCTGTTTAACATATGTAAATAAAGGCGTGTCAGGGGAGGTGTCTCACGTGCGCTCATTTCCACGTTGATTGTGATGTACAAAAGGAATGTGCGTGGATTCCGGTGTACGCACAGTTTGATACATCTGGATTTTTTTGTGCGTAGGCAGATTTCTGGATTTGACCGTGCGGCACTTTTCAGTAAGAAATCCACGCAAGACATTGTACATGAGGCCCCTGTTCTTTAATGCAGAATATTAACTCTGTAAGATTCATTCAGAAAGAAGTTTGCTTTACTTTTGTGTCATGGTTATTTCTTTAAATATTGCAAACTGACGATGTCTGTATTTAGAGTAAATTGACAAGGGGGTTAAAGTTGTTCACTTTCATATTCTGGGAATAAAACATGCAGTTTGGTCGTAACAACTTGAGGGTTTACTCATTTCTGTATCATCAAGTTACAGAGAGATTACTAACAAGAATGTTAATCATGACTTTCAGGCCTGCGCTGGCATTTTGATGATGGAGATGGAGGGCGCTGTAAATTATGTCAGCTCCTTTATGAGTTCATTTATTTAATGTGGTGACAGCGAAGGCCACAGCATGCGTCCACCTCATCTTCATACTCGTCAAATTGTTCACCAGACACCTTCTGTCCTCCAGTTTTCACTGTGTCTGTACGTGCTGTTTGTTTTATTCTGGAAAACATTTTACTATGTTATGTATCAGTCCATTGTTCACATACAGTATTAGAACCTACAGCTCATGTTTGGAACTTTAGGTCATCAGAACATTATGACCGATGCTTAAACTCCAATCTGGTTTTCAGTTTTTAAACGTGCAAAGATCTAATACATGGCTGGTTTCAGGTTCCATTCATATCTTTATGAGGCAGAGTTGTTCATCTCAGATATAAACACAAATTGCTGTCTAAATTCGTCATGGGCTCACCTTCTGGTCAGCATCAACCGCAGGGCCTCATTTGTCTTGCAAATGGTAGTTTGTTTTTATTTGCTGCCAAAGGTGGTGATGTCGTTGCATGTGTCTGTCTGCGTGTAAGTGTGTGCTCATTTGTACCTTTAGCAAAATATCTCATTAACAAGTGGAACAATTTTATTATAGCCCCTTTATTTCTTCTTCTTCTTTCAGCTGCTCCCTCCTTCAGAGGTCACCACAGCGAACTAACTCGTATGAAGGTGAAGATTCTCAGTCGTCCAGGACATGATAAAATCAAAAAGGCGTTCAATACAAGATCAACTGGACTTTTTTGCAAAAGACGTTTCGACCTCTATCCAGGGGGCTTTTCAATTCACTGAAACCAAATGTGAGCTTGTGGAGTTATAACAGTCTAAAGAAATCACGCGTCATCATATGTAAATTGCAAGCTGAGGTAACACATACATGTAAATTGACCGATCACACCTTATCTGTGAATTAGACTAACAAAGTTGTTTGAGAAACCTCTGTTGTTGGTTTGTGAGGTGTTTTTTGTCAATCTACATACAGTTATGTGTTTTCTGCCAGAGACTTCAAGGGAACCCCCTACTGTTAAGGTGTGATCTGTCAATTTACATGTATGTGTTACCTCAGCTTGCAATTTACATATGATGGTGCGTGATTTCTTTAGACTGTTATAACTCCACACGCTCACATTTGGTTTCAGTGAATTGAAAAAGCCCCCTGGATAGGGGTCGAAACGTCTTTTTCAACAAATAAAGTCCAGTTGATCTTGTATTGAACGCCTTTTTTGATTTTATCATGTCCTGGACGACTGAGAATCTTCACCAGCATCTGTGTTGAGTGTGGAGTGGAGGTCTCACAGTCAAAGTGGGAGACGCCTTCCATTCTCCACCACACTTGGTGGAGAATGGAAGAGCTAAGATACTGTGGGACTTCCAGATCCAGACTGAAAAACAGGTGATGGCTAGCCAGTGGACATGAGGATGATCAACAAACAATGCAAGAAGGCAGTGGTGATAGATGTTACAATCCCAACTAACTGTAACATCAGGAAGAAGGAGCACGAGAAGTTTGAGAAATACCAAGGGCTGAAAGAGGAAATACAGAAGTACCGGTAGTAGAGAGTCATGGTGTCAGTAGTCCAGTGATCTTTGGAGCACTCTGTGCTGTTCATTCAACCTTTATTTAGGCAGGTTAATCCCACTGAGCCTCGAGGACTCATTTTACAAGCTGTGACCCCCAAAACTGGAAGAGTGGCTCCAACAGATCTCAGGAACAACCTCAGAGATCTTTGTCCAGATGAGTGTAGTTCAACGAACAGCTTAGAGAACATCATGGGCTCTTTTTACCATTGGTGTTACTTCAGTCCAATATAGCCTACAACCAAAGGCATAAAGGGAAATAGTGTTTTGTCTGTTTGTGGGTTTGTTTGTCATCAGTATTAGCAAAATATTTAATGAACCATTAGACATGTTTACTGAAATTCTCAATTTGTTCTTGAACGTCTACAACTGATCAACTGTTAGTCAGCACAAGTTAAGATGGCCACCAAAACCAAGTGACCACAGTAACAACAAAAATGAGTATCTCAGTGGCTGAGTTACTCATTTGTGTTGTTACTGCTGAGTCTCTGCTGAGCCACTTTTACAGATACTGAGCTGAGGTTTGATGTGGTAGTAGCTGAGAGTCCTTCCCATCCCATACTCTGTAAAGAATCCAAGAGAAGTCCTAAAGGAAACATCTCAGATATGGAGCAATGAAGAGCGGGAAGAAGGATGTTTACATAAAAATACATCTCAAGAGAATTCAAAATTCATTCCAGTCATCGTGTTCTCCTTTTACGACTCTAAAGCTGCTGTTTTCTTCTGTTTGGTTTTATATCTGCTGTAAAGCGTTTAGTGTTGCACTGTGTGAGCAGGGCTCTGATCTGAACTCTGAGTTACGCTTCATTCTAACGTTCCTCGTGTGTCTGGATGCAGATGGCCAGACTGTTCTACCACAAGCCCCAGTTTGCCATTCTGGATGAGTGCACGAGCGCTGTGAGCGTTGATGTGGAGGACTACATCTACAGCCACTGCAGGACGGTAGGACTGCACATCTGTCTGACACGAGGCCCGCAGGAACATCCTGTCAGTCCAACCAGAGTTCTGTTCTTTAGGAACCTGTTTTAATGTAGTTCAACTTGATCTGGATGAGCCCACCTGGTCAGGTTAGGGCTACACAAGCTTTATTAGACCATCATGGTGCCACAATCACTCAATGTTATTTAATCGGAGCTAAATGACAGATGTGTACCTCTGAGCAGCTGGCAGTGGTTTCTGTATTTTCCTCTGCAGTCAGCTGAAGAAACTGTTTTGTTCTGGTATGCAGTTTTGTCTGGAACACGACAGGGACCATTAAACCTGACCTCTGATATGGTGTGGTATGAATACCTGTGAAGTATGGTATTTATTTATTTAAATCATTTATTTTTTTAGGTGGGCATCACCTTGTTCACAGTGTCCCACAGAAAGTCCCTCTGGAAACACCACAAGGTAATCTGACGTCAAACACAGATCATCTGTGATGTTTTTACTGCTCTATACCTTTATAACTCACGTTCTACTCATGTCTAGTCATGTAGAAGCCTCAGTTTGACCCAGTTGTACATGTGGGAGCTGTGCTGCTTTTATCTAACTCCTCCTTCTTCTGTGTCATGAAGTTCTACCTTCACATGGACGGCCGAGGGAACTACGAGTTCAAGCCCATCACTGAGGAGACTGTAGAGTTTGGCTCCTAAAACGGCAGCTGATCAGAGCCATGCCTGCACTGTTTTGTTTCAAACCATCCTTTCATTGTTTGCACTCAAAGAACTAAAACTAGAAAATAATGGTTTTAATCATTTATCACTTTGTTGTGTTTTCTGTTTATTTAACTTTAATTCTGTCTAATCAGGAGGATTCTTAATTCTGTTTTGGGGTTAGGTCAAATTAAACGGTTGTGTTTCACTTGTTAGGTGTTTTGAGTAAAGGTGGAGGTGCTTGCACAGGTTTCTGAGCGAAGGGGCACCTCAGGGTGGTGTGTTTGGCCCTCTGTCATTCCCTTCATAAAACAAGACTGATCCTCATCACTCTCTCTGCACAGTCTTTTCCACACCTGCAGAGGCTGAACTATTTTAATGTTAGCAGCAGTTTGGGGGCAGTTAGTTCATATCATTCCAAATAAAATAATAACGGCAAATGGTTTGTGTTTAGAACTGCTTTGTTGTTTTTGCACCTTGCTTTTCTGAATATTTATTTTTAGACCAAGTCCTGATGAAAGCTAGATGGATTTTCAAGGAGCTAAACAAAACACTTTGTCCTCAGGAAACACTTCAAACCTACCGGTACACATTGAATGAGTCTGAGACGCAAGTGCTGCTGTTTCCAGAGATTATCGAAAGTTGAGTTTTCCTGCAGTTGTGAAGCTGGTTTGAGGCACGCGTTGGAGATGTTAGCATGTTAAACATGTATGAGGCTGGTTTCTGTTCTCAGCAACAAACCTTAAAATATTTCTATATAACTACAAACTGTAGACTAAAGCCAGTAGCTCTGTGAGCTGTTGGACACCAGGCGCTGCTGTAGCTGTCTCTGTTTGAGCAGCACAGACAGGTTTAGAAAACTCCGTCCTGCTTTTGGTGCACGGTTCATCATACTGTATTCATGGCCGTGCACGTTATTCTGTGGTCCTCCAAACTCAGCAACTGCCCCATCGTTTATGATTTAATCTACGGTAGACCTGATGACTGGCACATTCGGACTAGTTTTCAATCACTATCTGAACTGTGTTTTGTCAGAGAACTGCTTGCGCTCCTCAGACATCCACGATGACACTCTTGAGAGAAAAATGTCTCACACATCTTATGAATGTGTTCAAATTCAAGCTCCTGTGACCTGCACGGGGATGTGGAGAAGCCCTGGGAAAGCCCTTAGACGTGTTGGAGCCTCCGTCCCCAGCAGTCAGATCCTGCCTTCATCCTGATATGATTCTCTAGAACTCTTCCAGAGACTTCCCAGCTTCAGTGACTGCATGAGGCAGACTGGTCTCACATGATGAAACATGAAGTTTAGTCCAGTTTCAACAGTTTCAGACTTCTCACCTGAAGAGACCTGTTTGTTTTGGCTCCAGTCACTCCAACACCAACGAGCTACACCTTAAAGAAACCTCAAACAACTCAGTTTTAGTGGTGTCCCAATACTGGTACTAGTATACATGTCAGGACACCACAGCCTCATACTTGTAAAGTCATACCGATGCTTCAGACCAATACCACTTTCATGCTTGGTGATGTCATTTCCTTTTCCCCTTCACAAGTATCTGAGGACAAAAATGTCCACAGCTTGGAGACATTTGAAGCTAAACGGGTGATGTTAGGACACCAGACTGTTTACTGTGTTTCTATAGTCGCTCTGTAACATTGAAGTACCAACTACTACTCTGTATAGGTACTCAGTATTGACAAGTTCCCAAACTGAAGTACTTGTACTCCATCTGGAAAAAAAAATACCAGTAACTATTGGGACACGCATACTTTTTTTATTTTTATTTATCAATCTTAGGATAATAAAAGAACTGTCTTCTCTCCAAAGCTTTAATGGAGATGCTAACTTTTATATTTTTTCCAGGCAGAGCTGGACTTCTTTAAGTTCCGAGTTTATTTGTATAAAAAGTGATTTTAAAAAATATTTTCCAGCTAAAACAATTCAGCTCCAGGTGGTTCTTTATTATAAACTAAATACTTCTTTGATTGTTTGCTGCAGTCTGAAGATGGAGTTATAAAGACATATTTAAAGCTGATGAGACATTTTAAATCATAATAAATAAAGAAGCTGCTGATGGGTGGGTTGAAACGATTTAAAGTGCATTTTGTGTAGAAATATGTAACTCCTCCATCTTTACTCAGATCCTGATGTGTCTAATGGACTTTATGGTAACTTTATTTTGAAAATGTAAACCAGCCTTAACTGTTTTTATATGAATAATAATAATGGCATTATGATGGAATATAAACGTGTATAATTGTTAGATAAACAGTTTTCATTAAAACCGTCTTCCTCTGAGAGTCTGTGGACGTTTGGTATTTATTTATTTATTTACCTGAGGCTAAAGCCTAAAGACATTTGTGTGTTTTTTTCCTCAAAACTTTCAGATTAATGTTTGCACGTTTCTACAGTGGGCTGACCGAGTAGTACAGTATTCACTTGTTGCATTAATTGGGTTTTCAACTTCAGTATAAATTTATTTATTTTATTTATTCATTTAAAATAAAACAAATTCATCAAAAAGAAAAAAAACATTGAATAAAAAAATCTTGTATCTGCCCCTTCTTAAAAAAAAAAAACTACAACTTAGGCTTGAACATCACCAATGTGAAAACTAAAATATTAGGCATCCTTCACATGGCACCATACCTTCCTAACAATTTTAACTTAATCATCTTTTTAAACATATAAATTGATTTAGAAATGTTTATAGTGATATCATCAAGTCAATTCCACAATCCTGTTCTCTAAATTACAACTCAGCTCCTTCAGACTAGTTCTAAATGGAGGTTTTACAAACATTTACATTCTCTTAAGGTTATACATGTAATGACTCTTTTTAAACAAATTTTTATTGAATATTTGGGGGTAGTATTTTATGAGCTTTATACATGACTTGTAAAATACTATATTCAACCAAATAACATTTTAATAATTTCAACTGATGAAATAATATATTTGTTGGGTGACCATAGCACTTCCTACTAATAATTCTTATAGCTCTTTTTTTTTGTGAACTGAAAATAGGGTTTGTAATTGTTTTGCATGCTTTTCCCCAAACTTCAATACAATAGACTAAATATGGAATAATAATTACTTTATACAATGTATACAAAGCTTTGTCATTCAAAAATTATTTTACTTTATACAGTAATGTAATTGATTTTGCTATTTTTATTCTTAAGTAATTTACATGAGATTTACATGTCAGCTTCTCATCAATAATGACACCCAAAAATTGTATCTCTTTAACTCTATACATGTCAGTACTGTCAATTTTAAATCGGACTTCAATAATTTTATTTCTATTACTAAATATCATGTAGTTTGTTTTTCTAAATTTAATGATAACTTATGAAGTTGGAACCAAGTTTGTATTTTTACGAATTCTGCCTATATCATCTCTAACATCCGTTCAATATCTTCACCCGAACAAAAAAATGTATCATCTGCAAATAACACTTCAAAAGCCCTGACACATCAACCAGATCATTCATATACAAAATAAACAACTTTGGCCCCAACACAGAGCCTTGAGGGACACCACATCCATTAACACAAAACTCAGATCTTACATTGTTTACCTGTACAAACTGTCTCATATTATTCACATAACTGAATACCCACTGTAGTGCTAATCCTCTAACGCCATATTTGTTCATTTTTCAAGGAGAATGGTGTGGTCAATAGTGTTGAAGGCCTTTTTCAAATCAACAAAAACTAACACAATACTGTTTTTATCAACAGCATTTGTTATCTCTTCTATTAGTTCCATGAGAGCATTGATGTTGAATTATTTGCTCTAAACCCATATTGGCTATTACTTATAATATTCTGTTTATAAATCTATCTAATCTGGTTACAAATAATTTCTCTTTCATATTTTTGAAAACTGTGATAACATAGATATTGGTCTGTAATTAGTGAACACACATTTCTCACCATTCTTATAAAAAGGAACTATCTTTGCTATTTTCATATTTTCTGTTGAAAATGATAAATTACATATATATGTAAAAGGTTCAATAACATAACTCATTATATTCTTTACAAACATCATGTCCATAAATGTTAAATGAAGAAGTTAAATAATGTGTTTTAAATAATTATAACATTTTCAAACCTTTGTTCCAGCATCAAATTGCAGTTTTATTGAACCTCTTGTCTGTTTTGGGGTCAAAATAAGATTAAAGGCTTTATCCGGTTACATAATGATCCATGAGAAGAAAAGTTCTGTTGGATCACAGCCCAAAGTCCGCAGAACAGAACCGAGAAAACCTTTGGATGACAACTGCCTGAAGGACTGGTGCTATCATCAGCGATGACCTGAACGTCTCTGGGACATTTTTAGTCCAGGATCTTCAGTAGACATATGTTAAAGGAACGATCGGACCAAAGTGAGGTCATTTCAGTACAGGACCAGTAGTTGTGCTTTAATAAATAATAATGGCTGCAGCACGTGATACAACAAATCATTTTAATTAAATCCAAAACAGCATTGTCAGATGTCTTAAAATAATAATAATCATTGTATTTAAAAGCGCCTGCAGGACACCCAAGGACACTTAATCACATAACTATAAAATTATGTACTACACCAAACCAAAACAAAATAACTTCTAAAAGTTCAGGGGGAATAATTCTGTTCATTTAGAAGAAATAAATTAAGCATCACTTACAAAAATAAATGTTAATTCAGCAACAAATAAAACGTACAAAATCCCAAGTATTATCCTACACCATTTAAATAAAGCGAATAATATAAAGTCATCGTACCACTCAGCAGGAGAATCATTCAATTTAATCTAACTCATGTCAGTGTTTTAAACCGTTTCACAGAAACTAAAGGAGTCAGTGCCATAGGAACCCTTTATACACCGCGCAGTGGGACAGCCTTCCTCCTCCTGCGTCTGCAGCAGATCACTGTGAGTCCGATCATCAGCCCCGTCAGCAGGACCGCCAGGAGCACGCCACCGGCAACCACGCCCAGAGAATACTCTGCAAACACAAAGAAACGCTGTCAGACCACGAGTTCACGTTCAGGGAACGATCGCCACGGCATTTCACTTCATACCACCACCGTGTGACTGCAGTGCATTCTGGGTAAACAGTTGTTTTTGGGTCTCATCTGTTCAAATGACGTTGGTCCAGAAGTGGTTCCTTCAAATGAAACTTTACAAAACCAAGGCATGTTTTAGAGTAAAGCGGCGATGACCTTTGACCTGCTGACAGGCCTGTAGAGTCTGAGCTGGAGCGTATTTCTCTGAGCACTGCACGGTCTGACCTTCAGGGTGAACCTGCGGGGACGTCCACGCCTTGATTGACAGCTTGTGAACAATCTTTGTCTCTGCATAATGATGACGAAATCCATGTACTTTGACCTTTGACCCCTCCCAGCTGCTCCGAGGTTCAGTCAAACTTTATTTGTTGAACTTTTCTTCCACAGAAACAAAGGTTTTTTTTCCAACAAGAACAACATTAGAGTTAGAAAAATCCTAAAGTGCACACGAGCCACGGAGCATCACAGTTTTTTTTAACATCAGGTAGAGCTACTGAAGCCGACTGAAGAAGTCTTTCAGGTGAAAGACGAAACGTTTCTACAGTTTTTAGTTTTTTGAACTCGTCCAGAGGATCTGACTTAACTTTTTAGATGTCTCTACCTGGATTATTGAGCATGCATCAGGACACAGACAGAGCTACGTTCAACAACAGACATTTAGACCCAAACGTCCTGCTGAGGACACAGCGTTGACCTGGATCCAGGTTCCTCTTGATCGTTTTTCCGTGTTGATGATGAAAACAAGTTAAAATGAACTCTGGTTGTTTTCCATCTCTAGAGCCTTCAAACATGAACCTGCTGTAATCTGCAGGTGTCAGCTGACAGAACCATGAACTGAGACCTGATCTGATCTGGTTCAGTTTCTGATAGTACTCGACTGGTTGTGGTTCTGATCTGGTCTCACACCTGACACTGACGTGGTTCAGTTCCTCAGCCACTGATCCTGGACCTGTGATGGTTGTCCCAGAGGGCAGGT
>JBBPBX010017019.1:19046-35681 GCA_038048925.1 Garcialebias charrua | reverse complement strand
GCTGACCTTTGGTGATGGACGAGTCACTCGAGGAGCACCGAGTGTGGCTCATGTCCCCCAGCTGCTTGTGCTCTCGGTGGGGGAGGAAGACCTGGACGCTGAAGCAGTAACTCTCCCCTGGGTCCAGACCCGTCAGCTCGATCACGCTGCTCCCAGAGTCCAGGACTTTCTGCAGAACAGAACCGAGCAGACACCATGACAGTCTGATCCAGACCAGAGGAGTGAAAGGAGCATGCGCAGTCCTTCATGAGATATTTTGCTAACACACACATGCAGAGACATTTAATTCTTCAAACCCTCAGCAGCGGATAGTTAAAGGTCCACTGACATGATTATTTTACTATTCATAAAATTGCTCAAAATATGTATATCTTTTATCATTTAAATATGTTCGTTTTTGCAAACAAAATGATAAATCACTTTAATTTTGCTTTAAAAGTGATTTTGAACTTCAAGCCGTGTTTAATCATGGGAAATCCAATTACACACGAACGCACCATCTGTGACATAGTGTGAGGCAGAGCTCTGGGCTTGCCAGTGCGCACGTGTGAGCAGCTCCACATGAAGGTAAGTCTGATACAGCATCAGACCTCAATTAGATCCTGTTGTTTCTTGTTCCATCACCCAAACTATTTTCTGCTTCCCAAAATGAAGACAAATAGCTCAAATCTTCACATAGATTGATACATTTGTTGTGTTTTAAATTGTCCGCTATTAAAGCTGCTATATGTCGTTTTTGGAACACGCTGGAACTTAGCAACATTTTGAACAGAGACACGTTTCTGGTCCCTCCCCCTTGCTCTCGGCTGAACTGCAGCTCAGCCTCCATAGCTCCGCCTCCACTGCATGTCCTGTCTCGTGAACGCGCATGTGATACTGTAACCTTCGTTATCTTTATTGTTTAGTTTTAATAATAAATGATTCAAGCAAAGACACTTACTTGTCAAGCAGGAATGTTGCTAAAGGCCGCAGTATAGCTCTGCGTTGGGCCGAACGCCGCTCTATGCGCACTGAATTGATTGACAGGTCGGGTGGGGAAAAAAAAGGCACAAGCTGCAGCCGCTGCGGTTTTCTGTGTTTATATGTTAATAAAAAGTTCTAAAAAATAAAATAAAAACATGGAGCGCTGGTCCAGCGCACCAGAACACCATGAAATCAGCAGAGCCTCTTGCAGCCAAGTTGAACCCGAGTTTAATTCGCTTGTGACAAATTCATTCATTTCCTCATCATTTCAGTCATGGAGTCAGCGGAGGAGGAAGCGATCACTTGACTTTTGGCAAAAAAAACAAAAGAAAAGTCCAGATCAGGGATGAAGAAGGGGAATTTAATACATTTGTGTCACATACAAAACAGTTTTGCATCGCTTTGCAATCCTTTGAACGAGAACGTGCGCGGATGCGCGCTGCGGGCTGGGACAGGCGGGAGATGGGCGTGACAAGCTCGTTCATGAACAAAACTCTGTTTTTATTGGCTGGTTAACGGCGGGTCACTGTGGGTTTTTAGAAATGCTTTTAGTACCACCTGGAGAAGCAAGGACTATAGTTTTTTTTCGTCTAACATCAGTCTGTCAGGAGATAGTGACAGAGTGAAGAAATATGTTAAAAATATATTTTTAGAAAAGTTACATACAGCAGCTTTAAAGAGACCAGAGCTCTGCCTCACACTCTGCACACTACGTCACAGATGGTGCGTTCGCGTGTAATCGGATTTCCCAAGATTAAACACGGCTTGAAGTTCAAAATCACTTTTAAAGCAAAATTAAAGTGATTTATCATTTTGTTTGCAAAAACGAACATATTTAAATGATAAAATATATATATTTTGAGCAATTTTATGAATAGTAAAAAAAAACATGTCAGTGGACCTTTAAGGTTCCCCTACAAAATAAAAGCACTGTGCTCACCTTCCCGGAGCTCTTGTTCTTCCTGTAGGTGACTCTGTACTGCAGCTGCTCAGCGAACACGTCCCTGACGCTCAGCTGGCGGCCATCTTTGAACAGCGCTGTGACCGGGTCGGTGACGTGCAGAAGGACCGTCCTCTGGTCCTCGCCCGCCTTCATCACAAAGTCCGGCTGGCTGATGTCAGCTGAGGAGAGCACAGCACGGGTCATCGTTAATATGTCGACTCAGAGCAGAAGTTCTGTTTCCTCCAGAGTTCAGCGAAAAGTTCTGCTGCTTCATTAACAGGTTTATGTTGTATCTCCTGAAGATGGAGGACTGAATGTTACAGTGACATCTCACTGTCATTAAAGAGCAGAACAGGAGGAGTGGTCCGGTTCAGGTGGACTGTGTGTTCCTTCACTGTTGAGGTGACCAGCCTGAGGACAAGAAGAACCCGTCCCTGACCACCTCAGAAGAACCGCTGACAAGATGGACTCTGGTCTGAAGAAGTCTCTGCTCAGGACTTTTACACTTCTCTGATCCTGACTCCTCTGAGACAGCAAGTTCTCTGACTCATCTCTTCCAGGTCAGAGAAAGAATGTGAGAACTTTACATGGAGCCAAGATGGTGTAGTGGTTAGGGCGTTTGACTTGGGACCCGAAGGACGCGGGTTCGCGTCCCGGCCACTACACACCTTGGGGTGTCTATGAGTGCACACCTATTTCTCCAGCTCCCCGAGCGCCTTCTATGGCTGCTCACTGCACCACCTGGTAGGTGGTTGGGTTAAATGCAGAGACGAATTTCGTCTGTGTATGGGAAACATACGCAGATGACAAGATTAGACAATTATTATTATTATTATTAAAGTTCTTTAAAAAGTAAAACTGCTGAAGTTTTTTCAAACTAGCAGCTCACCTGGCCTAAAATATATATAAATGTGTGTGTGGGTGTTGGGGCTAAAGAAGCTCTTCAAGGGTCTGATGGTCTCAGCATCCTTTCACCTGCTCTGGTACCTGCAGTACTTCAGCTCCTATCTTGGAAACAGCATATATATGTTGTTAAAACTAAAATATCTAAGTCAATTGCAGTATTGTATAGAGTAAGGGATTTGTTAAATAATAATGCTTTACACTTAACATTAAGCATCTGTTTAAAACTTGCTTCTTCCATCTTCGAAACATCTCCAGACTTCGCCCATCTCTGACTTTTTCTGATGCTGAGAAACTCGTCCATGCCTTTGTCTCCTCCAGGCTCGACTACTGCAACTCCCTGTTTATTGGAATCCCTGGCAAAAACCTTCAGAAACTTCAATATATTCAAAACAGTGCAGCAAGGATTTTATTGAGAGCTCGTAAATTTGAACATATTACACCCATTCTCCATAACCTCCATTGGCTTCCTGTCACCTACAGAATTCAGTACAAAACTGCTCTCATTACACACCAATGCTTACACGGAACTTCACCTGACTATCTAAAGGACATTCTTGCACCATATTCATCCACCCGGTCTCTACGATCACAGAACAGTAATCTACTTCACATTCCACGAACCAAATTAAGGACCATGGGAGACAGGGCATTCTGTGTGGCTGCCCCCCGCCTATGGAACTCCCTTCCTGACTACCTGAGAGCTCCACAGTCACTGGTTGACTTTAAAAGCGGTTTAAAGACTTTTCTTTTTAAGCAAGCCTATTCTGCCCCCGCATGATTTTATCTTTGATCTTGGTTGATAGTATTATAGATTTTACTTGATTTTATCACTTGTTTTATTTTATTTATTTATTTATTTTTTAAGCAGGCCTATTCTGCCTCCACATGATTCTGTTTTTAATCTTAGTTAATACCATTATTGATTTTATTTGATTTTATCACTTGTTTTTATTGTTGTAGCACTTTGAGATTTTTATTAATGAAAAGTGCGGTATAAATTGAATTTATTATTATTATTATTATTTATTATTACACTTGCTTTATAACACAATTATAGTTCCGCATTTAATTTATTGTGTAAATGTTTGGGGTACAGCATGTAGGACAACAACTAAGCCTATTTTTATTTTGCAAAAAAGAGCTGTAAGTATTATAATGAGGAAATCTTATTGTCATCCTTCTGATACTCTATTTTGTCAATTGAAATCACTCAAGTTTTGTGATTTGGTTGATTATAATATTCTTTTACTTATGTATAAGGCTCATACTTCCTCACTGCCATCTAACATTCAAACCTATTTTGTGAAAAGGATTAGTTGCTATAATTTAAAGGGAATGGAAATGTTTGTTAAACCTAAGTTTAGAACCAGTTTAAAGGGTAGGTCTACTACAATAAGAGGAATTGATCTTTGGAATGGACTAGAGGACAATGTAAAAAATGTGAAGTCCATACTAATATTTAAGAAAATGATTAAAACTATTTTGTTGAAGAGTTACATTTAAGTTGATTGATCTAATTTAACAAATTATATTAGATATTTTGATGTGACTATATATCTCTGATGAGACTGTATACTTTTGTATAACAAATAAGTATATTTATGTTTGAATTGATTGTTTGATAAGGAGCAGATATGATAAATGTTTTCTTCTTCTGCTTCCTTTCATTTTTATGTTTTTGTTTGATTTTTTCTTTTTTTAAATTGTCATTGTTTTAATATGAAATGAATAAAATTATACAATACAATACAAAAAAATACAATAGCTCTTCACCAAGGCTTAATGAAGACCAAGGACTTATCCAAACTAGTTTTGAAGTTTGTAATTGAAACAAATGTCCCAGAATCCTGAACGTCCCGCAGCATTCCTTTATTTAGAAACAAAGGATCATGTGACCACAACCGTTCAAACCCAGCCGGTCGAAGCACATGGCCGCTCGTCCTGAGCCTGGTTCTGCTGTAGGTTTCTTCCTGCTCAAAGGGAGTTTTTTCTTCCCACTGTCTCCTTTGTGCTTGCTCAGGGTGTAGACTGTGATGAAGTGAAGATCCAACACAATCTGCTGCTTCCTTCAATGAAGAACTTTACTCATTGTTCCTGTTCAGTGCCCTGAGATGACTTCTGTTGAGGTTTGGTGCTACATAAATAAACTGGGGTGAGTTAAAACAGGGTGGTCCACCGAAACCCACAGGGAGACATCCAGGAAGACAAGTGTAACCCTGATGGAGCTGGAAGACGGAGGACCAGTCTACATGGACTGTTTGGAGTTTCTACACCAAACTTGTAGCAGAGAGACCTGTCAGATGAGAGCAAACATCATGTCTGACACAGATCCAGCCCCTCTCGTCACGCTGGGGACACCATACCTGCAGTGAAGCATGGTGGCGGCTGCATCATGCTGTGGGGTTTCATTAAATTTGAAAACTGGTCAGGGAATATGGATGGAGTAAACACAGGGAAACTCTGAAGAGGAACTTGTCTTCCAGAGATCTGAGACTGGGACAGAGTCCACCTTCCAGCAGGACAATGACCTGAACCGAGCTGAAGAACTCTACACTGGTTGAAGGAGAACCAGGTAATGGTCCAGTCAAAGTCCAGACCTCTGGTCTGATTTATGGATTGTTGGACACAAACAGCACCGTCCAACCTGAGGGAGCTACAGGCGCTTGATCCTGAATGGACAAAAAGTCCAGAGATGGACCAGGATGGTGGACATGGACCTGAATAGACCTGACGCTTGTCCTACTGCAGAAGATGGGGACACCAAGTGTTGTCTTCTGGGGTCTTCATAAACATTTAACACCTGTTTTATATACATTTTAAATATTTTAATATAAATCAGTTTTTGTCCCGTTGGACGTCCTTCATTGTCTGACTCAAACAGTTGAAGAAGCGCTGACCCCTCAGGGGTTCTGGGACCAACATAAAACCAGTGCCAGGTGCAGTAAAACCTTTAGAACCCTCTGGGTCCAGACTTGACGGACTCGTGTGAAAACAGAACTCTGTGCTGGACATGGACTCATTCAGAGGACTTACTGTCTCTGTGGGGACAGAAGGACGAGGAGCTGGTGTGGGGGAACTCTACGAGGTCCGACGTGGCCCCCAGCGGGGGTTCAGACAGGACGTCTGCCGTGTAGCAGGCCGACGGGTCAGTCAGAGAGGCAGACAGGTCACAGACGGTGGCGCTGGACCGGGTGCAGTGACGGAGTCTCTGCTTGTCCCCTCCAACCCTATGACAAGTACACACAAACGTCTGTTAGCAAAATATCTCACCAACCACTGGACACATTGTCATGAACTGGTCACTGGAGACCCTGAGGTGGAGCTGCTGGAGGACTTACTGGGAGAACTCCACGCTGTACGAGTACTCTGCTGACGGTCTGGGCTCCCAGCTCAGGACCGTCTTGAAGTTGGTGGACTTCCAGGAGACATTGTGGGCCACCGGGTACAAACCTGCACATCCAGAAAGTTGTTTGAGGCGTGACATGAACACTGGACAAGATTTCAGTTTATATGAGATGACACACTTTAATTAAAAAAAGGTTTCTTTGTTCGGCTTCAGAACCTGGACTCAGAACCTCCTGCCTGGACTCTCTCATCAGTCTACAGGTGGTCCCCGACTTACGAGCGAGTTCCGTTCCTACGAATCGCTCGTAAGACGAAAATTCGTATGTCGGAACCCGAAACACGTGTCGCTCGTAAGTCCGGATTTTTGGTCGTAAGTCGGAAAATGTATGCTAGCGCTACTACGAACACCCGTTTTTCAACACAAATGTACATACTAGTTCATAAACATGCTCAGAACTTTGTTTACAAACGGTTAGCTAACACACTTTCATCTAAAAACACATACCAGTGCTGTATTTTCTGTATGTTCTGTACAACTTTACTGTTCGTTAGTCAGCTCGTAAGTCCAGAACGTTGTATGTCGATGCGCTCGTAAGTCGGGGGACAACCTGTACTGTGTTGTCTTCAAAAAACACTTGAGACCTGCACAGATCCACCTTCCTGCTGACATCTGGTCTAAACATGTGAGACGTTCAGACCGACTAAACCAGAGGACTTCAGGAGAACTAGAAAGCAGAGTGAGTCTGTCTTCCAGGAAGCTCCAACTGAGGTCCAACAGTCAGCTTCACCCTGCAGGGTCCATCCATGTCCACCAGTCACTGTGGGGAACACTGGGTGAGATCCACTGAGCTCCATCCTCACTCATCCAAACCTTTCCTTTTCTCAAACTGACCTTCAAACAAACATTATGGACACTTGGACATGTAGAAATCAATAGTGTATTTGGATATACAGTACAGTAGTCCCTCGATACTTCGCGGTTCGACTTTGGTGGTTTTTCAACGTAATTGTACACTGAGCACGATTGTCAACTTTAATTTTACTCATGTGATTGGGACGGTACGGGATAAAAAGTTAATGAAAAAAATACTTTGGACAGGCGCCGCTATTTTGTAGTTTTCTTTCAATAAGCCTACACTGTAATGCAAGTCAAAAGAACTACACTACCCAGAATCCAACAGTGCTTCCGGCCGCTGCTTTCTGCCGAACTGGAGGGAAAGTTTTGCAACGCAAAGTCAGAAGTAACATCTATCTATTAAGATCACAGAACTGGCAGGAAAGTCTAAAAAAAANCAGTGGAAAGGAAAAACTCCCTCATGAGGAAGAAACATTTATCAGAACCAGACTCAGGACAAGCGTCATCTGCTTCAACCAGCTGGGTTTGAGAGGAACAGATACACAATGGCAGGTCAAGAATCACATGTTAAGATAGAAATGGTATCAAATGAAAACTATTAAATTGTAACAATTCATTTAAGGGAAGTAGGTCAGTTTGTCCTCCAGTAGTATACTGTAATCCTATAGCAGCATAACAAGTTGACTCTAACTATATATTCATCAAAAAGGAAAGTCTTCAAACTGGACAATGTGTCAGCCTCATGGACAGAAACTGGAAGTTGAAGAGAGGAGCCTGAGAACTGAAAGATCTTCCTCCCATTCTGGTTCTGGAAACTAAGAACCACAAGTAAAATAGTTTTTGAATGACAAAGTTTTGAATATATTGTATAAGGTAATGATTGTTCCATATTTAATCTGTTGTATTGAAGTTTGGGGAAAAGCATGTAAAACTATTACAAACCCTGTTTTTATTTTATTAAAAAAAGAGCTATAAGAATTATTAGTAGGAAGTGCTATGGTCACCCAACAAATATTTCATCAGTTTAAATTATTAAAATTTTATGATTTGGTTGAACATAGTATTTTACAAGTCATGTATAAAACTAAAAAAAAATTACCCCCCAAATATTCAATTAAAAATTGTTTAAAGTTATTAAACCCTGAAGGGAATGTAAATGTTTGTAAAACCTCCATTTAGGACTAGTTTGAAGGAGCTGAGTTGTAAATCAGGAAACAGGATTGTGTTGACTTGATATCACCATAAACATTTCTAAAACTATTTATATGTTTTAAAAGATGATTAAATCAAAGCTGTTGGGAAGGTGTGTGCAGGTGAAGTGAAGGTTGTTGTTTGTTTGTAGTTATTTTGTATTTTTTAAACAAGGGGCAGATATTATACACTATTTTCGTCTTTCTGCACATTTTCATTCAGTGTTTTTTTTTAAACTTCTGATGAATTTGTTTTATTTTGAAGAAGAAAAAAAAACATGCAGCGCTGCTGCTGGGGCTGTTTGTTTACGTCGTAGTTTCAGGGAAACGTTGGCTCAAACTTTATTGTGCTTCATCTTCTGACTCTCATCATATTATATCAAGTGGAAACTCTTCAGATTAAACAAGTTAGATGTTCCCACCGCTAGTTAGAACGACTCTACGTCACGTTTTGCAAAATAAAGAAACCGAGTAGGAGGACCTCGCTGCAGATGAGACCTGCAGTAAACCGAACCACGTCCACACCGACGAATTAGTCTTTCCTCTCATCAGTGATGTCGTCTGCTTTCTCTTCGCTTGTGAAACTTTGTTCAGTCATATTCTGACGGTCATGAGCACTCGTTTGACTCGTTTTGAAGCGAAAACTTAACGCGCTTTGGAGACTAGCTTAGCTTTTAGCCTGCTACCGCTAACGCCTGCTGCTGGACTGAGCGCTGCGTAACAACGACGTCACCACGCACATTTTGTGTCACAGCTTTTTCTGTCCGGGCGCGTTGTTGAAGCAGCCGCTCCAACCCGAACAGAAACAGAAAAACGTCAATGAAACGTTGTAAAATCCTATCGAAATAATCGAAAATATGCTTAAACTTCATATCATCGTTATTGAATAAATGTATATCGCGATATTTATCGTTATTGAATTATCGTCCAGCACTACAGCCACGTATTTCTTCAAAATACTCACCACAGTTCTGTTTGCTCTCTCAACTTGGCCTGAAGCCTGTGGGTGGTAGCCGACATGAAAGTTGGCCTTGACGCCTAGCGTCTTCCACAGTTCTTTCATCACTTCACCTGTGAAGTGTGTACCTTGGTCTGAGTTCACCCTAAGGGGAAGTCCAAACCTTGAGAATATATGATTCATTAACAACATAGCAGTGGTTTGTGCTGTGTCGTTAGGAGCTGGTAGGCATTCTACCCATTTGGTAAATGCACAGGTTACCGTGAGAAAATATTTATTTCCTCTAGAGCTCTTAGTGAGTGGTCCAACCTAGTCGATCTGGAGGTCAGACCATGGGAATGCAATGCCTTTATCTCCTTTGTGTCCTGCGGACGGGAGATCATGGGCATGAACTAACATCACCCCCCTTTGTTCATGGGGAACCACGAACACAGGTGAGGACGTTGGTCCATGAGCGAAAGTTAGGATGCCTTTGATTAGTTTTAGCTGTTTGCGCAGCTGGTAAAGGACTTTAAGGTCTGGATCGGAATCCATGTTCTTAGACGGAGTGTTTTTGTCTGGATCAGTCAGGTACAGTATCATGGAGTTGATAGCAGGATCCGACTTCTGTAGTTGGATGATGTCTGGGTCAGTCAGTGCGGGTCGTACAGAGACTGCGTTGTCAGCAGGTCTGGCTGCGGCCTGTGCACGTGTGACTGCCATAACCCTGACTGTAGGTTGTATTGACAGAGTCTTGATTAACCAGGAGGGGTCGAAGGACCATAGAGGACCTTCGTCGGCTCCTTCTTTGGCTAAGGAATCTGCAATGTCATTGTAGTGCTTGTCATCGCCTGGGACTCTAGAATGTCCTGGAACTTTCTTCCAGTAGATCTGTAAGTCGTGTGATGTCACCAAGTGATCACACGCTATGAAAAGCTCTTTGTGCTTCACCACCTTCCTGTCGCTTGTTAGGAAACCGTTCAGTTTCCACACAGCGAGGTGACAAGGAAACTTAAACGAGCATAGTTAGAGTCAGTGCAGATGACTAGCGTCTTGATGGAGCGTTCTACTACCATCTGGAGAGCTATTAGGATTCCTGCAATCTCAGCGTACTGAGAAGTCTGAGAGCCTAATTTGTAGCTGAAAGTTATCTGTTCTTGGTCTTGGAGGAGGACCCCTCCAACACCTGCCCTACAGATTTTGTCGCGGAGGAATGAAGATCCATCCACGTACAATGTTGTCATATCTTTGCAGATATTGTCATCAAAGAAGTGGTGATTCGGGTCTTCAGTTACTGGGGGTTTTACCTCAACCGGCGGCTGGGTGGCTGGTACATCTTGTGTACACTTCTGGCAGATTGCCAAGTCCGTCCCCAGATGTGACTTCTTGTTTTGACCATAACGTATGTCTAGGTTAAAACTTTGAAGCGCCATGAGCCACGTTGCAACACGTGAGTTTGTTACCACACCATCTCTGATGCGTTCACTGTTAAGAAAAGTCACTGGCTGGTGTTGTGTTTCCACAATGATTTTCTGTCCACCAATGTAGCTGGAGAAATGTTTAACTGCCCACACTGTGGTCAGTAAAGCTTTCTCACAGTCTGAGAATCTCAACTCGGGGCCTGCCATCGTTTTGCTGGCGTAGGCTACTACACGTTTGTCTCTGTCGTGTATTTGGTACAGACCTGCACTTATGCAATGAGCTGAGAAGCCCACTTCCAAGTAAAACTCTTTGTTGTAGTCTGGGTAGACTAAACATGGGGCTGACTTGATCCTGTTTATAAGAGCGTCCATTGCCTGCTGCTGTTTGTCAGTCCAGACAAATGGAACGTCTTTCTTAAGGAGTTCAGTCAGTGGTTTCGCAAGGTCCGCATAGTTTTCTATGAACTGGTTCGAGTAGTTACACACACCAAGAAAACTTTGTAGTTCTTTGAGATTGGTGGGGACTTTGAGATTGTCGAGGCCTTGGGTGCGAGTCAGTTGTGGTTGTACTCCGTCTGGACCTACAAGTAGGCCAACGTAGTCCACCTTGGTTCTGCACCATTGGCATTTTGACAGTGATATCTTAGCACCAGCAGTTGTTAGTTGATTCAGAACGTGGTCGATCTCAGCCAAATGTGAGTCCAGTGTTGGCTGCCTCAAAAGGACATCGTCCACGTAAATCAGTGTCCCACGCTCGTGGGCGTCTGGACATGCTCTGTTCAAGAAGATGTTGAACTCTGCAGGTGAGTTAGCGTAGCCAAAGGGACACCTGTTAAAGGTGTATTGACGGCCACCAAAAGTGAAAGCTAGTTTGTATTGGTCCTCGGTGCGCACAGGGATGGTCCAAAAACCAGAGGCGACGTCGAGGGTCGAGAAGTACTTACCATTGGTGACCTTGGGCAGTTCCTGTTGGAGCTGGGTCATTGGCCACCGTGATAAGGGGACTTGTTTGTTTAGCTTTCTGTAGTCTATAGTGAGTCTCCACTTACCATTTGGTTTTAACACCGGCCATAAAGGCGCAGAGTAAGTGCTGTTACAGTATCGGATGATACCTTTTTCTAACAGGTCATTAATGATTTCTCTGATAGGTTGATGTGCTGCCAGAGGAATCTTGTATTGTCTGACAAATGCAGGGGGAGCATTAGGCGGGGTTGGAATGCTCACTGTGTGGAGCGTGGTCAACCCACAATCCATCGAGTCAGTTGAGAATGATTTCTCATATTTTAGAAGAACTTTGCGAAGTTTGTCCCTTTCTTCATCAGTTTTCAGGGCGTCGGCTTGGGCGACCACCTGGTCAATCTGTGAAGCAACTGAGAGGGGTTCTTGTTCTTTGGGGAGCTCCAGTGAGTCCCCTTCAGTGTCGTAAAACCTGTCAACAGGTAGTGCACTGTAAGTTTGGGGGCATAGACTGTCTCCTTTGTTGAAACCGAACCTGCGGACAGTGTCCTGGTCGGACTCAGTGGGGGAGAAAAGAGCTATGGCCTGTGTTGGTTTCGTGAACAAGACTTGCCCCGTGTGTTGATTTGGGATCAAGTTTTCTGGGAGTCCTCCCAGAAATGGAATGCTTAGCTCAAAATCATGAAAATCAGTAGAGATCAACCATCCTAGCTGTGTGTTTTTTGGGATCAGTACCTCTTCTGTGCTTGTGTTGCACACAGCAACAGTCGTGGTTCTGCAGTCGAGGGTCACTTGGCATGTGGCCTCCATGGACAGTCCTAAGTTGAAAAACATAGGAGATGGTTGAAAGTATGCCTGTTTTGTGCTAATAGCTTGTCCTTTCATGATGTGACACATCACCGGCTTGTTCATAACCTGAGGTGGTACCGCAGTGTTATGGCTGTTAGCAATCTGGCAGACCTCTGGAATGGTCTGTCCAGCCTTAAGGTTCTCTGTGGTTAGCACAGGAGAGTCCTTTGTGGCTGTGTCTAGTGACCACAGTACATTGTTGTTGATGTCCACTCGGACACCTAATCTTACCAAAATGTCGGAGCCTATGTAGGTTGCATGTGGTAAGTTCGGGACCACGAGGAACGGGTGATCCAGTTCTCGTTGGTTCCAGATTAGTTTCAGGTCAATGATCCCTTTTGCGGTCATTACCTGTTTATCGTTGGGGTCTAACGAAAAGCGGAAAGCTTTTTTGTTCATTTCTAGACCCAACTGTTTTTTAACCAAGGTTCCATAGAAAGCTTGGCTGATCGCTGATTTCTCCGTCCAAGGGGACAGAACAGCATCATCGGTGTGGGATCCTTGGATCTCAACACCTTTGACTACCTGTGGTAGGTAGTGTTCAGTGAGTGCTGACTGTTTCAGCTCGCAGAGGAGGCTCTCTTGTTGGGCCTTTTCTGCCTCACCTGTTGCTGAAGGTTCACTTACCGGGATTGTGCTCTCGTTGGAGGATCCCTTTGTGCCTTCCGCGGTACCTGCTGTTAGACAGTCAGTGTCACCTTGTGTAGGCATATCGATCGGCAGTGGTTGGCTCACTCTGGTCCACATTGTCTGATCGCCATAATCTATAATCGCGTCGAAGCGGTTTATAAAGTCTTGGCCGACCAAAAATGGGAATGAGTCAACGGCGGACACGTGTACCGGGTGGTATAGCGTCGTTTCACCAATCTGCAGTATCCAGGACGGGGTTAGTGTGCCCAATGTGCAGTAAGGCACATTGGGCATCCTTAAATAAGGCTAGTCAAAGAATACTGTATGTGTATCAGCAGTGGTGTAGATATAAAAGTAGTGTAAATGTAAACAGTAGTAATAAATGTAAGCAGTAGTAATAAATGTAAATAGTATTAATAAATGTAAACATTGAATGTAAACAGTAGTATGTAAACAGAGAATGTAAACAGTATTATGACTATAGGCAGTGATGTAATACAAACATTAGTGCAAATATGAGAAGTAGTGCAAACTGAATGAGCACATGACCGAGAGTTTAGTGAATAATCTGTTTGATGACACAGAGTCCAGTGTTAAAATCTTTGTGTTTTCCACAAGACCATCGAAGCGGCTGGGAAGGTAGCTGTGGTCATGTATAAGAGCAGGAATGTCAGCAAACGGTGATGGAAGATCTTCTTCTTCTACAGAGGACATATGAGTGCACACCTATTTCTCCAGCTCCCCGGGCGCTTTCGGGCTGCTCACTGCACCACCTGGTAGGTGGTTGGGTTAAATGCAGAGACGAATTTCGTCTGTGTATGGGAAACATACACAGATGACAGGAAAAGACATTATTATTATTATTATTATATCTACAGCTGACAGGTTTGTAGATGTGTCAATATGGTAGAACTGGTCAGCAGAGGACATTGGTTCAACTGGTAGGGACTCTGTCTCATCCTGTGCGGTCACATTGCCTTTTATGCTTGGTTTAACACCACACCGGGACATCAGCTTTCTGAAAATGTTCTTGAACTGGCTGGCACTAGGGTTGTTATTCCATCCACCTTAAAATAGACACAAGATATATAACAGTATATTACATATTCACCGATTTTTCAAACAAATAAACAAACCAAATGTATTTTCCTAAAAAAAAGAAAACATGGATCAACAAATTGAAAACAATACAGTTGCTGACAGTTCCGGTCACTTAGTGTTGTGTTAAAAAATAATTATGAATTGTACCACATGCTGTGATGGAGTTAAAGAGAAGCTCCAAGTGGTCCTGGCTGAACCTGTAGGTCAGGATATATCGCTGCCCATCAAGCAGCACAGGAACCATTGACATCAATGTGTCAATATTGATGATAAATCCCAGGATAGAGAGGAATCTTACTTGTAATTGGGCTGTATGCCTGTAGATTCAGAATATTTTTTGTCATTGCACATATCAAATTTAAGGAAACATATTCTCCACAACTACCCATATACAATCAGCATGTATAAATAGCAGAATACAGTAAACCAAAGCAAATAGACATTAATCAGCATGTACCTAAATATACAAATATATAAATAATATTAATGTGGAATTTAACAGTTTAAAAAAAAAATTATTCACTTATCAATTGTGTGAATCAATTAATACTCACAACATCAGACTGAGCTTTATCCTGAGACAGGTCCATTGCCAGGTTGTCTTCTATTCTTCTAGAGGTGTTTGAGCCTCTTGTTTTTACAAGCTAAAATAAACAAAAGTAGAGTGTCTAAAATGTGCTATGTAAAGAACAACACATTGTTTATTGCTAAATTTGCAGAAAGAAATACTAAACTGTGACATTTAACCACATATTTATATATACAGTAGTTTATAGACATATCAATCTTATACAACTTGAAATCTTGTAGGTCGATGGTACATACCCTTTGAAGATGAGATGGAAAATTAAAAAGTGTTGGAACAACACTATCTTTTAATCTGACAGTCTGCCCTGTCCGATCAAAGTCCTCAGACCTGAAGTGATCACTGCAGAGCAGTGTCCTGTCCAGGGCAACAAAACCCTCTCTTCTCAGGGCAACTTCCCACTGCCGCCTCCTCTCTCTGGTTTTGGGAAACCTTAAAAACATGAAGAAGCTGGTCATTATTTTCCACACTTCCTTTCTTTACCTTTGAATTATAGTAATGACAAGTATACACATATATCATACTTTTGGTGTGCTTGCATTTACTTTTGGTACAATAAAACAGCTATTAAAAATGGTGTCCAAAAGAAACACTGAATCATAATTTATATAAAGATACTTTTACAAGCCTTATACCATACCATTTTATTTATAGAGCACTTAAAACAACAACAAGGTCAACCAAAGTGCTGTAAATATATATTATGTCATTATTATGTAAATATATATTATGTATAATATTATGTCAATAATATTATCTCACATTTTTGTGTGTAGCGTGACGTGTAATGTGCACTGATCCAAAATATAACTATGATTATTCTAATTAAAGTAATAATACTGTCACAGAGTCTTACAGGTGAAATGTGATCCCAAGGTTTCTTGTTTTGATGTTACGTCTATTGGAGCATCCATAGGCTGCACAAAAGTCAGGCATCTTGTCAAAGAGTATTTCTGTAAAACACAAAGCAGTAATTAGTTTTGAACATACCAAACAAACCGCTTGGAAATCATGTGCAGCTTTAGTTCAGTTAAAAACAAAGAGCTCCTAGTGATCTAAGAATGCTGGGGAAATGTTTGGAATACTAGCTAGCCCTTAATCAAAGGCTCTTGTTAATAGTCTGCTAATAAATACAGTCATGATCAAGACAGTGATTTAGACAAAAGATTATTTTGTTATAAAATAGTTATTGGTGTAATAAAAACAGAATTGAAATTCTAGATTCTCGATGAGTGTGACACCCAACTATAAATATGAAACACACGAATAAAACGTTTTAAAAAAGACGAAACTGCTGTCTGATTACAAAAAAATCATAGCCACGTTAACAACGTTTTTAAAAAAATAAACCGTTTGTAAATCCGTCAAGATTACAGCGAGTTAAGCGTATTTTTGTTTGTGTAAATCCCTCACCTCCATACGGTTTCCACAGCTGCAGCTAATGTTGCTGTCTGTGGCAAGATCAGAGTCAGAGAGTCAGAGTCAGAGAGAATTTATTGTCATTTGCACCGCATGTAGTACATGTGTTGAAAACGAGATTATGTACACAGGGTCCCAGTTACATCCAACAACAAATGCAAGAGAAATACAATAATAACATCTAGGATTAACTAAGAGAGACATCACATCAGCTAGTAATACACTAAGCCCTAATGTAGTAGAAAAACATCATTATAAACAGCAGCACGAACAAGATGGCCGCCGCTTGACGATGCCGGAGACTCCGCCTCAGCTTATCTAGTGTTTATTATATCTATGGTCATTCCTCCCTCCACCCCTTCGGCCGGAGTCAGAATGAAGCTGAGCAGCGGAAATGTCACCTCCACCACTTCTGCCGGAGTTAGAATGAAGCTTAGCAGCAGACATTTCACCTTGTTAACAGCTGAGAGCTGGCTCGTCAGCTGTTAGAGCAAGGTTGAGCTTCTGCGGGCGACTGGGAACCAGCTGGCGG
>JBBPBX010017019.1:7571-18946 GCA_038048925.1 Garcialebias charrua | reverse complement strand
ATTACCTGTATGGTGCAGAGTTTGTTGTAAGGACAGATAACAACCCCCTTACATATATACTCACCACTGCCAAACTGAATGCCACAGGTCATCGCTGGCTCGCAGCTCTTTCCACCTACAACTTTACTCTGCAGTATCGACCAGGTTCTAACAACACTGATGCAGACGCGTTATCGCGAAACCCTGTTCCTGATGACAGAGATGAGTTCAAGAGTTTAACACCTGACAATGTTAGAGCCCTCTGCAAGCAGGTATCCAGAGACCAGTCTACTGAATCAGTTAGCTGTGCAGAATCTCTATGTGTCCCTCCCACTGCCATGCCAGAATGCTATGTGTTTCCAACCCGACTGGATCTTGGTTGTTTAACCCAGATCAGCCGAGCAGATCTGATTATGGCACAAGACCACGACCCAATGATTTCACTGGTCAAAAAATCTTTAAATGAAGGGCCAACATTTTCATCTGAAAAGTGTACTGACCATGGAGCCATATGTCTGCAAAAAGAGGCGAGTAAGCTTGTGTTGGTGGATGGATTGCTCCACAGAAAGATTAACAAACCACCTAGTACAGAAGTACTGCAGCTGGTTCTACCCAGAAAACACGTTCCCATGGTACTCAAGTCCCTACACGATGAGTCAGGTCATCTTGGAGTGGAAAAGACGTTGGAGCTGATACGTAACAGATTCTACTGGCCTAAGATGGGGTCAGAGGTGGAGCAGTATGTGAAAACATGTGGTAGATGCATTACCCGTAAAGCTCTGCCACAGCGAGCAGCTCCTTTACATCAGATCACCAGCCGGGGACCGCTAGATCTGGTCTGCATTGACTTTCTTTCACTCGAGCCTGATTTGAGAGGATATGCTAATATCCTTGTGGTGACTGATCACTTTACAAGGTATGCTCAGGCATTTCCGGCTAAAGACCAACAAGCATCCACAGTGGCGAAGATTCTGTGTGAACATTTCTTTGTTCACTATGGACTTCCTGCACGGATACATTCCGATCAGGGACGTGATTTTGAAAGCAAACTGATCCAAGATTTACTGAGGATGTTGGGGATCCGAAAGTCCAGAACATCTCCCTACCATCCTCAGGGAGATCCTCAACCTGAGAGATTTAATCGAACGTTGTTGTCCATGCTCGGGACTCTGGGTCCCATTCAGAAACAGAGATGGAGTCAGAAAATCAGCCAGTTGGTGCATGCCTATAACTGCAGCCAGAACGAGGCAACCGGATATTCCCCCTATCTACTAATGTTCGGAAGGGAGGCTCGTCTTCCTGTGGACATCTGTTTCGGAGTATCAGACGAAAACGGGAAAGGCCCAACTTACCACCAATATGTTTCAAAACTGAGGAAGGATTTGGAACAAGCTTACCACCTCGCTACAAAAGCTGCAGACAAAAATCATCAACGAAACAAGAAGGCACATGACAAACATGTAAAAGAGCAGATCTTAGAAGAAGGAGACCGTGTGCTTCTGAGGAACTTTGGTGTCACCGGTAAACATAAGTTGAAAGAGAGATGGCGGACAGTGCCATACATTGTCTTGGAAAGAATGCCTAACTTGCCAGTCTACAAGGTGAAACCAGAAAGAGGACTTGGGGTTGAGAAAACAGTGCATCGCAACCACCTCGTCTCTCATAAAAACCAACCATTCTGCAATAGGCCCACTTATCACTCAAATAATAAATCAGTCTCTACAATCTGGTCATGTTCCACTGCCTCTAAAAACCGCCATCATTAGGCCTCTTCTGAAAAAATCTAATTTGGATCCCGACATTTTTTCTAATTACCGCCCAATTTCACACCTCCCTTTTCTGTCTAAAGTGCTGGAAAAAGCTGTTGCTGCTCAGCTGCAGGATCACCTACAACAACACTCCCTGTATGAGAAGTTCCAGTCTGGATTCAGGGCAGCTCACAGTACAGAGACTGCATTGCTGAGAGTTACCAATGATGTCCTCTTGGCTGCTGACACTGGTTCTCCCTCCATCCTTGTCCTCCTTGACCTCACTGCAGCCTTCGACACTGTGGACCATAGTATCCTCCTCTGCGACACCGTCCTGGACTGGTTCAAATCTTTCCTCTCCAATAGGCTGGAATGTGTTAGTCTTGGCAACGCCACGTCCCAGACAGTCTGTGTCTCCTGTGGTGTCCCTCAGGGGTCGGTTCTGGGGCCCCTGCTGTTTTCCCTTTACATGCTGCCTTTAGGTCAAATTATTAATCAGTTCAACATTTCTTTTCACTGTTATGCCGACGATACACAGCTTTACATCAGGACTGGAGCATCCTCATCTTCCACCTTGTCATCTCCATCTTCACTCACTGCCCTCTCTGCCTGCCTGGAGGCAATTAGGGCATGGATGAATCAGAACTTTCTTCAATTAAACTGCTCCAAGACTGAGGCCATACTGATTGGCACCCCTCACCAGGTACAAACATCTCCTATAACAACACTTTCCTTTTCTGGACAAGACATCCCCCTCTCCACCTCTGTTACTAATCTTGGAATAAAAATGGACTCCAATCTTACATTTGAAAATCACATTAAGCATCTGTTTAAAACTTGCTTCTTCCATCTTCGAAACATCTCCAGACTGCTTTTTTATACCTTTTTTATTTAATCACAAAATCCTTGTGTGGTCTCCTTTAATGTTACCCCACCAAATGAGCCTGGTGGGCGTAACATTGTGGGGGCTCGTCTTACGCCGAACCTTGTGGGGTTTTTTTTTCCTGCTTGGTTGACTTGATTGGTTTTTTTTTTTTGTCAGTTTTGGTCTTACTTTTGATGTGGTGTGTTCCTTGTGTGTTTGCTTGGAGGTCCATGGGGATTTTGTTTAGGTATTTTGTGGGCTTGCTTTTTTAGGGGGGGAGGAAAGTCTTGCTGGTTAAAATAAGTGAGTGCTGTCTGGTGTTTGTTGTTTTTGGCTACTCCATTTTTAGTTGACCCTGTTTGTTGTTTTTGTTTGTTATTTTTGGGCTGTATTCTGGGCTGAGGGCACCGCCCTGGTTGCTGCCTGAGAAGTTTTGGCCTGGAGGGATTTGCTGCCAGTGGCATTTTGGTGCTTCAACTGCCTTGGCTACCTTGGCTCTTGGAGGAAGGCCTGAAGACTAGGCTAAGGTTAGTGAGGTTTTTTTTTTGTTTGTTTCACTAGCAGTAGGAAAATGGAGATTTGCCATTTGTTTGCACCAGTCATACATTTCTTTATAGTGGTTGGTTAAAAAAATAAACTTTGGTATTCTGGTTGAAATTTGGTATTTGGTATTCTGGTTGAACTTTGGTATTTGGTATCTGACTAGCTGTTGGAATTTGGTATTTGGTATTCTGGTTGAAATTTGGTATTTGCTATTCTGGTTGGACTTTGGTATTTGGTATCTGACTAGCTGTTGGAATTTGGTTTGTTAAAAATGGATATTGTGAGTTCTTTTTTGGCTTCCCCAACTTTAGAACTTTTGGAAAAGCTCACCAAGGAGCAGATTCGTCAAGTAGCTGAACACTTTAAAATTGATTTTGAAGCTGCAAAAGGATTGAGGATCCTACCGTACCTCAAGATCCTCAATCAATGTTTCAATTTAAAAGAACTGAGTTTGAAATGATGTTTGAGTTGGAAAAGTTACGGCTGGCCCATGAACAGGAAGAAAGGAGGTTGGCACGTGAACAGGAAGAAAGGCGATTAGTACGTGAACATGAATTTGAAGAAAAAAGGTTAGCACGTGAACATGAAGAAGTGAAGTTAGCACAAGCACAGGAAGAAAAGAGGTTAGCACGTGAACATGAAGAAAAGAGGTTGGCATTTGCACATGAGTTGGAGCTTCAGAAATTATCTCTGGAAGCTGAGCATCTGAAGTTGAAGTCTGAGGGCAGGTGGTGGAACTCTTAATCTGTCAAAGTTGGTGATGGGTCTTCTGGACGTAACTTGGTTAACATGTTGAAGCTGTTACCTAAATTTAATGAACACGATCCTGATGTGTTTTTCTCTTTGTTTGAGGACATGGCAGAGGACAATGACTGGAGTGATCCAGATTGCTCCATTCTACTGCAAAGTGTGCTGGTGGGTAAGGCCCAAAAAGCTTATGTTTCATTACCTTCAGCTGAAAGAAAGGTGTACAAATCAGTTAAAACCCTCTAAAACCGCCAGTGTCTCTGCCGACACTTTTTCCACACGTTTTCCCAAGCTATTTTTAGATTACCGTAACTTTGCAACCGTTTGTGCCATCAGAAAAATTCAAACGGTGTTTGAAAGAAAAAAAAGTGCGCTTTTAGGCTGTTTTTGCTGGTATTACGGTAATCACCCTCTCTTAGCTGCACGCGCCCTGGAAAGCGAGTCTTTTGTCTTCAGCACGAACAGAGTGCAGCTTGAGCAGGAAAACATGAGCAGCAGAGCAAAGATTCAGCAAAAAACAAATGTATTTCAAGGAATAAAAAGACAATAAGGAGATTCCTGGATGATTTAAATTTGGAGAAGTTTATTTTTGTTCTTCTGAAGAAAAAGCTGAAAAAACATTTGATCTAACAATCTAATAACTTTTTGAATTTGATTTCTGAATGAATGAGGGCTGTTACTTTGTGGATAATAGTTTTATACTGGGTACATATAATATGATATAGTTTTATTTTATTTTTTATATTTTATTTTGTTTTTGAAATAGTATATCAAGTCTATAAGATATAATATTCATCAGTTTGTACTTTGTTTGTGTAGAAGATAATGAGAAATGTAGGGAGGGGAAATTCGCCTGTAAATAATTTGAATTGTTAGTCTGTTTCTTATTTGTAAAAATAAGTGAGAATGAAAAAAACATTGTAAATATGTTCTATAGTGTTGAAATTGTTAATTTGTGATGCAAAATCTGTACCTCATGTTCAAATGCAGTGTTTTATTTTATAGTTTTAATAGTTGTTTTTAACAAGTATAATGTAAAATAATGCCAGATATTGAAAGATCTAAATATTCTGAACAAATGTGCTGAAGCACTTGTCCATAGAACATTTTCTTCATATTTTCTAGTGAAAAACAAGTAAAAAATGCCAGGCGGAAATTTGAGGCTTAGGTGTAAAAGGTAAAGAAGCTGTTTTGAAAGCTTATGAACGGGTACCTGAATATTACAGGCAACAATTTAGGAACTACAGGAAGGCTGAAGAACAGACAAATACAGATCTTGTCAGAGAATTAAACACACAGTTCTATCGCTGGTTATCAGCAGAGGGTGTGGATGATTTGAAATCCCTTTGTGAGTTGATAGTGTTGGAACAGTTTATGAACATTGTTCCACATCGGGTTGCCACTTATGTTAATGAACAAAAAGTAAAAACTGCTGCTAAAGCTGCCATTTTAGCAGATGATTATGTTCTGACGCACAGAACTGTGAGGGATTATAATTTGGAAGATGGTCATAGCCCTAAGGAATCCCACCATGAATGGTTCCCTAGTAAAACTAGATGGGATCATACTTTGCATACTAAAGACAACTCAATTTGTAACTATTGTCGTGAGAAGGGACACTGGAAAAATGAGTGTCCTTGGAATTCAAAATCTAATCAAAGTAGGAGTAAACAAGATCATCGAAAACCTGTGGCTTTAGCCAGTGTTTCTCAGTCTCATTCAGTGGAGTCTACACCTTCAGCTGAAGTTGAAAGAGTTAGACCAACTGTTTTAGCTGTACCTGTTGACTTTAAGTCTTTTCCAGAACTGGACGGCACAGATCTCCTGACCTTTGAGAAGGATGTTGGACAAGACTATGCTCCTTTCATCACACAGGGGTTTGTTTCTTTGTCTGGCAGTTTAAAAAAAGTGGCTGTGAAGATTCTGCGTGACACTGGAGCATCTGAGTCTTTCATATTGGAATCTGTTTTGCCATTTTCTCCAGTTTCTGATACCGGTTGTGGTGTCTTGATTAGAGGTATTGGGTTGAAAACTTTCTCTGTACCTCTCCATAAGATCTACTTGCAGTCGGAACTGGTTCAAGGAGAAGTAAATGTAGGCATTCGTCCTTCTTTGCCTGTGGAAGGTGTGTCTTTCATTCTAGGAAACAACCTGGCAGGTGGACGCGTGTGGCGAGATGTTGCACCTCCTCCGGTGGACCGAGCTTCTCCATCTGTTTCAGACGAATATGCTCGAGACTTTCCCGAGGCATTTCCAGCTTGTGCAATCACTCGTTCTTTGGCTGAAAAGAAGGTTGAGTCTGGTAAGCCTGGTTCTATTTGTAAGAAGACTGCCTGGACTGGTTCAATTCTTTCCTCTCCAATAGGCTGGAATGTGTTAGCCTTGGCAATGCCACTTCCCAGACAGTCGGTGTCTCCTGTGGTGTCCCTCAGGGGTCAGTTCTGGGGCCCCTGCTGTTTTCCCTCTACATGCTGCCTTTAGGTCAAATTATTAATCAGTTCAACATTTCTTTTCACTGCTATGCCGACGACACACAGCTTTACATCAGGACTGGAACATCATCATCATCCCTATCTCCGTCTTCACTCACTGTTCTCTCTGCCTGCCTGGAGGAAATAAAGGCATGGATGAATCAGAACTTTCTTCAATTAAACTGCTCGAAGACTGAGGCCATATTGATTGGCACCCCTCACCAGATACAAACATCAACTTTAACAACAATCTCCTTCTCTGGTCAAGACATCCCCCTCTCCACCTCTGTTACAAATCTTGGAATAAAAATGGACTCTCATCTTACATTTGAAAATCACATTAAGCATCTGTTTAAAACCTGCTTCTTCCATCTTCGAAACATCTCCAGACTTCGCCCATCTCTGACTTTTCCTGATGCTGAGAAACTCGTCCATGCCTTTGTCTCCTCCAGGCTCGACTACTGCAACTCCCTGTTTATTGGTATCCCTGGCAAAAACCTTCAGAAACTTCAATACATTCAAAACAGTGCAGCAAGGATTCTGTTGAGAGTTCGTAAATTTGAACATATTACACCCATTCTCCATAACCTCCATTGGCTTCCTGTCACCTACAGAATTCAGTACAAAACTGCTCTCATTACCCATCAATGCTTGCACGGCACTTCACCTGACTATCTAAAGGACATTCTTGCACCATATTCATCCACCCGGTCTCTACGATCACAGAACAGTAATTTCCTTCATATTCCTCGGACCAAATTGAGGACCATGGGAGACCGAGCATTCTGTGTGGCTGCCCCCCGCCTGTGGAACTCCCTCCCTGACGACCTGAGAGCTCCACAGTCACTGGTTGACTTTAAAAGCAGCATAAAGACCTTTCTTTTTAAGCAAGCCTATTCTGCCTCCACATGATTTTATCTTTGATCTTAGCTGATATCATTATTGATTTTACTTGATTTTATCACTTGTTTTATTTTATTTATTTTTTAAGCAAGCCTAATCTGCATCCACATGATTTTATCTTTGATCTTAGTCGATATTATTATTGATTTTATTTGATTTTATCACTTGTTTTATTTTGATCTTTGCTTTGTTACACTTTGTAGCACTTTGAGATTTTTATTAATGAAAAGTGCATTATAAATGGAATTCATTATTATTATTATTATTATTACTGCCTGTTTGCCAACTCTTCCTGTTCCCTTGTCACTCAGTGAGTTGATTGCAGCCCAGCAGGAGGACACTACCTTAGCTGCTCTGTTTGAACAAGTCCAGTCAGCTGAACAGGACACAAAAGTGTCAAATGGGTATTTTCTACAAGGACTGTTGGTACGTAACAGGTTACCTTATAGTGACAGCGATGTTGTTGGTCCAGTTGATCAAGTTGTTGTTCCAATTAAGTTCAGAAACCTCGTTTTGAAAACTGCTCATGGAGAACTGTCTGGCCATCTAGGAGTCAATAAAACTTGTAATCAAGTGTTGCATTATTTTTGTTGGCCCCGTCTGGAAAAAGGTGTCTCTCATTTTGTGGAAATCTGTCACACCTGTCAGTTAACTGGAAAAACTAATCAGAACTTGAAACCAGCTCCACTTTTTCCCATACCTGCTGCTGATAAAATTGTACAGGAAAGCACAGAGTTCAGTCCAAATGAGCTAGTGTTTGGACCTCAGGTGCACAGTCCCCTTGCTAGTTCTAACTTCTTGAATTCTGATCCACCATCAAACTTGTTCGACCACATTAATGGCTTTCGTCGCAGACTTATCTTGGCTGGAAAATTGGCTTCTGAGTATCTTAAAAAAGCTCAGAAAAAGTTGAAATGATGGTTTGACCAGAAAGCTGAAAATAGAGTTTTTCACCCAGGAGAGAAGGTGCTCGCCTTGCTTCCTACTCAGGGTTCGAAAGAAGCCCTGGCTCTAATTTGAGCATTGAAGCACTTTGATGTGTATGTGAGCGGGGGTTCGTTTCCTGTTGTGGTGTATTCAGATCATAATCCTTTGACCTTTTTGCCCTCTTACAGAGTCCAAAACAGCGTTTGGTGCTATGGGCCTTATTCCTGCAACCTGGAAATTCAGCTCATTAAAGGCACTGACAATGTGCTGGTGGATGCATTGTCTCGAGCCATTGATGGACCAGACTAGCAGAAGAGTGGTTGCAGAGCTCCTGGTTGGACCCTCTGTTTAAAGGGGGGAGGTGTTACGGCTGCAGTGGTTTTTTTGCCTCTTTTTCTGGTATGGTTCTGGAGACAGGCCTTCCACAGGTGTTTTGTTTTGCCCTGATTGGTGCACTCCTATTATTTAAGCTGCCTTGCATGCAGCAGCAGGAGGCTTTTCCCCCTTCCTCCTCCTCAGAACACCATTTTGGTTTGGTTTGTACCTTATGGTTGGTGTTGGTGAGTTTTGTCTACAGTAATCATTTTGGGTTTCTCATTTTAGGCATTCATTTATTCATTTATCTAGCAGGTATTCATTTTTCTAGGTTTCTTAGCTCTAAAATAATTTAATAAATACCTTTTTTATTTAATCACAAAATCCTTGTGTGGTCTCCTTTAATGTTACCCCACCAAATGAGCCTGGTGGACGTAACAACTGTGAAACAAAACAGTCAGATAAGTCAAACTTTGTTCAGCTCATTCACAATAACCACATAAAATCAGTTTGAGGTCAGTAAGCACAACCAGAGTTAATACAGAAGACTCGCTGTCATGTTTTCTCAGAATTATACCCCACTAGTCTCCCAAATTGCATCAGACCTTCAGAGGTGGAACTCTCTCCCTCTTTCACTAATTGGCAGGATTAATATTATCAAAATGAATGTGCTACCTAGACTTCTGTTTTTATATCAAAATATCCCTCTGTTTTTGCCCAAGCAGTTCTTCAGGTCCCTGGATCAGATGGTCTCTTCCTTTTTGTGGAATGGAAAGGCCCCCAGAATGAGACTTTCTTTATTACAACAGTTCACCACAAATGGTGGTCTTTCTCTACCTAATTTTACAATGTATTACTGGTCCTCACATATCCATAAACTGAATTATTGGTTAAATTCACCTGATCTGATTTGGTGTAAACTTGAAGTTCAATCGATTTCTGCATCTTTTTCACCTGCCTCAATTATTTATTCATCATTACCAATTAAACTATCCTCTGTTACTACAAATCCTATAGTGCTTTCCACACTCCGGATCTGGTCACAATTTAGGTCCCACTTTAAATTTGTATTACCATCTAATAAAATGCCGTTATTAAAGAATCACATTTTCTCTCCAGCATCTACTAACACTGCCTACAGAACTTGACATGAGAGAGGTATTAGAACAATGAGAGACCTTTACGAAGATGGTTTGTTTTTTAGTTTTTCAGAATTGTCTTCTAAATTTAATCTACCCACTTCACATTTGTTTCTTTATTTCCAAATTAGACATTGCGTTTCATCACGGTTTCCAAATTTTCCAACTTTGCCTACTGACCCACCATGGGTCGAATTCCTAGTTTTGAAGCCTAATCTGAAATCTCCTCTTTCTATTATTTATGGAAAACTTATGGCAATTGAGGCCGACTCATCAGGTAAAACCAGAACTGCATGGGAACGGGAATTGGGTGTTGAACTGTCAGAGTCATGGTGGGATAAAGTTATTCTCAGCATACGCCAAAGTACACCATGTGCCAGATTACATTTAATACAGTTTAAAGTAATAAATAGAGTACATTTTTCAAAATCCCGTCTATCAAAAATTTTCCCTTCAATTCCAGACCAGTGTGATAGATGATATGGTGTGATCACACTGAACAGCGTTTCAACGGCAGGAGCGTCCAGCTTACATGCAAAGTCAATGGGGGACGCGCTTCCAGCCGCGTCTTGGCGTCGGGCGTCACGTCACGTGCGTGTTGAGCGTGCTGGAAAGCGTTTTTCCGTGCACGTGAACCCGCGTCAGCCTCCAAAGCACGCCTTGACCATGCTGAAGATTTCGCCGTTCAAACTTTCAAACGCCGTTCAACTCTCCCTGATTGGTTGATCAGGGAGAGTCGGGGGGAGAAGAGAGGGGGAGAGTCCCTATGTGACGCGGAAACGAGGGGGCGGGGGTATTGCGCAACTATGTGACGTATTGTTTGTGGGACACAGAAAAGACCCGCGAGGTCGTGTACTATGGAAGAGAAACTCATTGTAGCTGTGTGTTCGCGACAAGTCCTTCACGACCAGTCAAGTCTGCTCCACAGAGACAGAAATAAAAAGCTCCTCGCCTGGCGGAGTGCAGTGAGGACTCGGTATACCGGTAAGCTCCTCCCACACACCCAGCAGCAGTTTCGCGTTCAGGTCTGGACACCAAGTGCGTCCACTTGCGTGCGTGACGAGCTTTTTGGAGGTTGAAACGCTGTTCGGTGTGATCACACCATCAGGCTTCACCTTGCAACTTAAGTCATATGTTTTTCTTTTGCCCAAACTTACAAGGGTTTTGGAAATATTTCTTCTCCATACTCTCAGGAGTTTTTAAGATCCAGATTCAGAGTGATCCACTTATTGCCATTTTTGGAGTTCCAGGGACCACACTTAACCTATCCCGCCAGCAGGGGGAGGTCCTGGCCTTTTGTTCTCTCCTTGCCAGGCGTTGTATTTTGCTCGCCTGGAAATCTCCCACACCTCCATCCACATCACAATGGCTTAATACCGTAAGATCATTCTTGAAAATAGAAAAAATTTCATTAACAGTGAAAGGTAGTTCAGAAAAATTTACTCATAAATGGGCACCCTTTGTGTCATATGTAAAATCTTTGTCTTCACAACATCCAGACTGATACCCTGATGCACGCTCAATGCACAGACTGATGGGACTGACTTATCACATTACCATGCGACTTAATTTTAAAGGATAAATGAATGGGTTAAACACTGGTTCCCTTTTAGTTTTTTGATGCCATCCTATCCCCCCTCCTCCCCTTTTTTTATTTTTTTTTATTTTTTTATTCATTTCGTCCTGTTTTTGGTTATGTTCGTGGGGTGAGATGTGTTTGGTGTGGGAGGGGGGAGGG
>JBBPBX010017018.1:35528-47370 GCA_038048925.1 Garcialebias charrua | reverse complement strand
GCCCTATTTTTCCAGGACAGCTCAATGATTAATTAAATGTCCTTGTGTTCATTGTGTCTATAAACTGATGCTTGTATAAGACCTGTCCTTTCCTCTGGCCAGCCTTTCAATGAGGAGTGTCAATGCAGTCGCTGTCACAGCTGAGCGGCCCAGCAGCACCACAGACTGAGTGCCGCCTGTTCAATGCAGACATGTCAGCAGATTTCCAGGACTCGAGAGCTCCTGTGAATATGTGTGTTTGTTTTTTGCCCTTGTCTGCCTCTGTGCTTTCTATCCGCGATGCATGGAAAATGAAAAGCGCTGTGTCGGGACATTCTGTGGTCCGGAGTTTCCATGTGTGGATGGGGAGCTTAGCATGCACCACTAGGTCTTCCCTCCAACCCCGTGTCTCTGCTCAGAGGTCACTCCAAAGCATAAACATTTTTGTGTGACTTTGTCATTTCCTTATATGTTCTATCCCTGTTGTTTTCATTGTGATACTGGAGCTGCTGGGTCCTTGATCGCATAAAAAAAACACATGATCATCCAATGCTGTGTTCAAAGCAGAAGTAGCAAATGAAGCTGTAATATGCATAGTTTAACCGCCAGAAAAGGTACGTCACTGAATTTGTAACTACCATATTTTTCGGACCATAAGGCGCACCGGATTATAAGGCACATTAAGCGAAACAAGTTAATTTTGATAGATTTTTGAGCACTGTGTACCACATAAAATTAGTTTGAGGTCAGTAAGCAAGGCTCACTGTCGATTTTTGAGAAAATTATTATGTGCATCTTAAAGTCCAAAAAAATATGGTACTGTAGCTTCTTTCCTAATTTAATCTTAAATTTTCATGTTTTTATGCTCAATCTGGAGGTGAACAAATGCAAAAGTTGGCATTCAAAATGGCTATCCTTATTACCTTGCATTTCTATTTAAAGCTAGGGTCTGCGATATTTGAACACTCTGGGACTCTCTGGGACTTAGAAATATTTTCAGCGCAGAAAAGCATTCTGCTCCCTCCCCTCAGAGCCATATATGGCACAGTCCGAGCTCTGCTGAACTTGGGATCTGCTCCGCCCCCTGCTGCTCTCTGCTCAGAACCACTGCGATATTCTGTGTTTATGGAAATAAAACCTTCTAATAAAATAAAATAAAAACATGGAGCGCTAGTCCTACAACACAAAATCCAGCAGACACCAGCAGAGGTTCACGAAGCAACGTTGGACATGTTTTAATTCGCTCGTGACTTCCTCATGTCGCTGCGCTGCTGGTCTGGAATGTGTGGAATGCTTCACCTCCTCCTGTCTGCGCTGCGATATTCTGTGTTTATATGACAATATAACTGTTTAAAAATTTTAATAAAACCACGAATCACTCATCCTACAACACAAAATCCAGCAGAAATCATCAGAGGTTCACAAAGCAACGTTGGACATGTTTTAATTCGCTCGTGACTTCCTCTTTCTGTCAGCGCTGGTCTCTGGAATGTCTGGAATGCCCCACCTCCTCCGGTCTCTGCGCTCCGAAGTTCTGGGTTTATATGACAATATAACTGTTTAAAAAATTTAATAAAACCATGAATCACTCATCCTACAACACAAAATCCAGCAGAAATCATCAGAGGTTCACGAAGCAACGTTGGACATGTTTTAATTCACTCGTGAGTCGTGACAAATCCATTTCCTCATTTCTGTCAGTGAAGGATGAAGCGATCACTTGGCTTTTGGCAAAAAAAACTAAATAAAAGTCCAGCTCTGGGATAAAGAAGGGATATTTAATACATTTTGTGTCACATAAAAAACAGTCCTGCATCGCTTTGCAATCCTTTAAATGAGAACGAGCTGCGGCTGGGACAGGTGGGGGCGTGGGTTGGGGCGTGACAAACAACTCTGTTTTTATTGGCTGTCAGTGTCCTGGTCACTCTTGTGTTTTCAGTGTTTTTATAAATGCTGATAGAGAAGCAAGGGGACAATAGATTTTTTCAGAGATTACTTTGTCTAACATCAGTTTGTCTGTAGATAGTGACTGAGTGAAGAAATATGTTAAAAATATATTGTTTGAAAAGTTACAGACTACATTACAATCTTACATACCCCAGCTTTAAGGAATAGGTCAGATTTATTGTGTGTGTATCTGTAAAGTCACTTTCAAACAGTCGACAGCCTTTGAACCAATCACAGTACTGTATGTAAATAACCGTCTGAAGCAAAAGTGGCAGCATAATTGGCATAATAGCGTTCACATGAACTGCTATGAATTTCTAAAATTGTTTTTGATGACTGAAATCCACTCTGCAACATCTGACTAGCTGTTAGCTTGACTCTTCCAGGAAATGTCCTCCTCCTGGATTTTCCAAATTGAGATCAATACTCCTGTCCAATGCAGGTAAAATACTGACTGCTGAAATTAACTCTACAGAACTCCAATAAAAAAAGCCACCTTTCTCTTTAAATAATACAGTAGTTGTTTTTTTATGTGTTCCCTCACAATACATAGTTCCCAGACACGCCCCCATACCGGCTTCCGCACCACATCTGAAGGCAGAGAAGGCAAGATGGCGAACTAGCAGAGCAAATTATATGGACAAAAACACGAGCTACCACAGCTTCACCAAGGAACAAGAGCAAACTGGCAGTGGTCGAGTTAAATGAGTTTGAGAAAGAAATCATGGCAGACGAATCAGACAACTTGTCACAAAGTAGTTACTCCGATATCATTAATTATTTAATTACTACAAAGAGCGCACACCGGCTTCACAGCACACCGGCTTCACAGCACAGAGCTTCACAGCTTTAAATCCAAAAAAGATGTGTAAACTGTCTCAATCATATCTAACCAGCTAAAAAAAGGTTTAACTAAAATAACACACAGCCAACACAAACAGTCCAGGCTGAACACGGACCAGAACCAGCACTTGAGTGTTACCGTGTTGGAAGTTAGCCTGTTGTTAGCACTGGAGCGGAGAGTCCCTCCAGCTCAGGTCGGACGGCGTGGATCCGTCGCGGCCGCGGGGGCACGTCCCATGGGACCGACGCGTCGCCCGCACGACTTGGCTCCCGTCCTCCTTCTCCAACTGGGACGGTCTCCCCGCCGGTCCCGGTGGACCGTGAGGAGGCCGTTGTCCGTTAGCGAGATGCTAAGCTAGCCACAGCATGCTGTCGCTAAATAAAAAATAAATAAAAAACACAGCTCTAACACACAGACAGTTGTACTCTAACATTGTTTCACAAAATGATTTATGTAGAATATTTTGTTTACCGGCCAAAAGCACGATGTCTTCTGAGCAGATCCAAGCAGAGATGGGGCGGTTGTGAGTTTCTCCGATGAAATAAATCCTTCACGTTTACTTTTTTTTTGATTAAGTGAAACCTGCGCGTTGCCCAAACGTCTACCCGACTGGAACACCCACTGACACAACACGAAGTAACCATTGCAATTAATTAGAAATTAACAAAAAAAACAACGTGAAAAATGGACATCCAGTAGAACGCGCTCCAACTGCTGCTTAGCCTACCTGTGGGAGGGTCAAACAGGACAACCCACAGATGTGACGTCACATGGGAACTATGTACTGTATACTAGCCTGGTTAAAACCAGACCCTTGTCCTTCACTTCGCTTCGACTAGGGTCTGGGACTTCTCCATTGAGAAACGATTCTTGCTGGAGGCGTGGCCTCTGCTGATGGCTGCTCCCCCGTGGTCTGCTGAACTTGACTTCAGCTCCGCCTCCTGCTGAATTTTCTCTCGCTGCCGTTGCATATTCTGTGTTTATATGTTAATAAAAAATAAAATAAAACCATGGATCGCTGGTCCAACACACCAGAAGACCAGAAAATCTGATGGGACTCGGGCAGCAACGAACACGAGTTTAATTCTCTCGTGACAACCTGAAGCATCAGCGGAGGGAGAGGAGGAGGAGGGAGCGAGCGATAACTTGACTTTTGGCAAAAAAGAAAACTCCAGATAAGGGATTAAGAAGGGGAAATTAATACATTTGTGTCACATATAAAACAGTCCTGCATCGCTTTGCATCGCTTTGAATGAGAACATGCGAATGCTCGTTGGCTGCGCGCTCCCCCGTGGTCTTCTGAACTTGACTTCAGCTCCGCCTCCTGCTGAATTTTCTCTCGCTGCCTTTGGATATTCTGTGTTTATATGTTAATAAAACGTTCTAATAAAATAAAATAAAACCATGGATCGCTGGTCCAACACACCAGAAGACCAGGAAATCTGATGGGACTCTTTAATTCTCTCGTGACAACCTCAGTCATTTCCTTGTTCATTTCACTCAGCGGAGGGAGAGGAGGAGGAGGAGCGAGCGATCACTTGACTTTTGGCAAAAAAACAAAAGAAAACTCCAGATAAGGGATTAAGAAGGGGAAATTAATACATTTGTGTCACATATAAAACAGTCCTGCATCGCTTTGAATGAGAACATGCGAATGCTCGCTGGCTGCGCGCTGGGACAGGTGGGGGCGTGGGTTAGGGGCCAAAAACTCTGCCCCTTCTGTTCTCTGATTGGTCCGGTCAAAAATCGACCAGAGAAATCGTTGTCTATGGGAGAAGTCCCAGACTGAGCCGTGAAGGGAAATGAGAATTGAGTGGAGTTGTGCAGGAAGGCGAGGGCCAGGCTATCACAATACAGTACTGTACTGTATGTAGTGTTACCTCACAGACAACAGCAACAATGGAACAGACACTCGTATTTGAGGTTCATGCAAGAGTTTGACTTGGCACTGTATAAATAAACTGAATTGAATTTTGAAATCAGCCTTAAATATAAGGATATCCAGTGTGTGCTGCAGTGGTAAAATTAATTACAAATTAGATATTTCACGTTCATGCTCCATGGATTCAGTGGTGTTTCCTCATTCGAACCAACGCCGACAACCTGCTCTCTGTCTGTCCCTCCGAGGAGCAATGGTTCACTTAGGGACCATCAACAAATTACTGTATTTTCGGAGTACTTGTCAAAGCAGCACCATGTATCATAACTAAAGTTTTCTCAGTATGTTTCTGCATGGTAATAAATCCTGAATTTTCTGACCATTTAAAATCTAAAAGAACAAGGTGGCACTTGTGTTTCAAAAGTACTGTGACTTTCTTTTAAATCATCAAAGTTCATGCTCAATCATCCAGGTACAAAATAGTTCATCTGGACAGTTTCTTTTTTGTGGAACGACGTTTCACCCTTTATCAGGCTTCATCAGTCACCAGCAAAACCAGCAAACTGGTTGGCCTGCTAAAGGAGTGTACTGCTTAGTGGGGAAAACAGTTTACTTGGGACTCCTCAGACTGATGAAGTTCTCCAGAAGTGTGTGCTTAATGTGTTTTTAGTCAGCATTTTTCTTTGTTCATATCTTAGACCTTATTATGCGGTACTGTTTTTCTTTTACACACATTTTAATACATTTGCTGGATGTAACTGGGACCCTGTGTACATAATTTTGTTCCACCACATGCACCACATGTGGTGCGAATGACAAATAAATAATCTTGAATCTTTGAATCCTTGAATGAGCTTTGATGCTTTAAAATAAAGTTACTGTACAGTACTTTTGAAACACAAGTGCCACTTTGTTCTTTTGGATTTTAAATGGTGAGGAAATTCATGATTCATTACCATGCAGAAATATATTGAGAAAACTTATGATACATGATGCTGCTTTGACAAATACAGTACTCTGGAAATATGTCTAAAATATTATAACGGTGTTCAGACCAAGCTGATTAGCCCGGTAATTTGTTGACGGCCCCTAAGAGAACCGTTGCTCCTCAGAAGGACAGATTGACAGCAGCTGAAATCAGACTGACTGTGTCGGCTTGAATGAGGAAGCCCTGAATCCACGGAGCACGAACGTGAAATATCCAACGTAAAACTAATTTTACCACTGCAGCACACACTGGATATCCTTATATATATATATAGGCTGATTTCAAAACAAAACTCCATTAAATTATGTCATCCGGACCAGTTTCTTTGAGGAAGGAACGTTTGCTGTCTGTGAGGTAACACTACAGACAGTACAGTATTGCGAGGGAACGCAAAAGTAAAAAAAATCCCCCATGTCCCCTCTGGGGCACCGTAATTGACATTAATAGAGGCCTTTCAACTTGTCAAAAAAATGCAATAGGACAACAGCTAAACATTCTCTTTTGGTGTTACTGTGTCAAGATAACTTGGAGAAGTTAGATAAAACTGGATGCTGATGCGGGAACATGTTTAAGACCTGGGCATCTGTCAAGAATATGCTTCTGGTGACATATTTTTCGCTTTAATTATGTCATTCTATGAAACGTCAAGTAGAATCAGCTGTAAGCTCCTCCAGATGTAGTGGTAAAGTCACAACTTAAAAAATATATATACTGTATATATATATAAGAAGATAAACGTAAAAATAAACAAATACAATTCTAAGACCCTGCACTTAAGTAGATCAAGTTCAAGTTACGGTATATTTATTTGTCATAAGCAGGTTAAAGGTGCAATATGTAATTTCTGGAACACGCTGGAACTTAGGAAAATTTTGAACAGAGACACATTTCTGGTCCCTCCCCCTCAGAGCCATATATGGCTCTGCTCCCTCTCGCTCTCGCAGCTCTGCTTCCGAATGCTCCGCCTCCACTGCATGTCCTGTCAGCCGCTGCAAAGTTCTGTGATTATATGTTAATAAAACATTCTAAAAAATAAAATAAAAACAGGGAGCGCTGGTCCAGCACACCAGAACACCATGAAATCTGCAGAGCCGCGCGCAGCCACGTTGGACATGAGTTTAATTCGCTCGTGACAAATTCATTCATTTCCTCAATGTTTCTGTCATGACTCAGCGGAGGAGGAAGCGATCACTTGACTTTTGGCAAAAAAACAAAAGAAAAGTCCAGATCAGGGATGAAGAAGGGGAATTTAATACATTTGTGTCACATACAAAACAGTTTTGCATCGCTTTGCAATTATTTCAATGAGCCTGTGCGGCCGAGGGGGCTACAGGCGGGTGGGGTTAGGAGGGTGAGAAGTGAGAAGCTCAGTTTTTATTGGCTGGTTAAAACTCTGTTTTTATTGGCTGGTTAAAAACTGTTTTTATTGGCTGGTTAACAGCGGGTCACTGCCTTTTTAGAAATGCTTATTTACCACTTGGAGAAGCAAGGGGACTATAGTTTTTTTCAGAGATTACGTTAGCCCCTTTCATAAGTCAAATCCGCGCAATTGCCGCACAGACCAGTCCGGCTTTAATCCTCCCCGGGTCATTCATAAGACCGCAGTTGAAGGCGGGCAGGTCCTGCTCACATAAACGTTTTCATAAATGAAGCCGCAGCGCAGCTCCAAAAGAGGCGTGGATCAGAACTCAGCTGAGCGGAACCGGACCGCAACATATTTATTGTGGGCCAGACGTCAGACGTTTACGAGTTTTCGTTTCGTGTAATTTTTAATATTCCTTTGTTAATAAATCTGCTTGTTGATTAATCCTGCGGTCGCACACAGATGTCTATCATATTCTGAGCGCGGATCCGCGGGTTGCATTCACAAGTGGGTCTGCCCGGCTCGGGTCCGGATCTGATACTACCTCTGCTCGCGGATCAGGGGCGCATCAGAGGCAAGAAAAATTTACTCGGCAATCCGCCTTCGTGTTTTTTCTGAATGCTCGTTGGAGGACCGAACACGTATCAGGCCCGGACTGAGCTGTCTTATGAAAGGGGCTTTTGTCTAACATCAGTCTGTCAGGAGATGTTTATGTTTATGTTTATTAAATTTGTTCTTTTTTTTTTAACAAAAAAACACTTTACAAAACAGTCCCATAAATGATAACGTACAAAATGTAAAAAATGAAAGGTAGCAGAAAGAAGAAACAATCTTATTACATCTGCCCCTTTTTTCAAACAATCAATTCAAGCAAAAATAATATTCCAATAACAGAACGAAATGAAAAACTATCTAATTTTCTAACTAATACAATACACATTACGCTACTTCATATTTTTTTTTAACAATTTTGTTTTGATCATTTTCTTAAATGTAAACATTGACTTGGCATTTTTAACTACATTCTCCAAACCATTCCATAATCCAATTCCCTGGATTGAGGTAGAACGTCCCTTCAAACTAGTTCTGAATTGTGGTTTTACAAATATATCTGTCCCCTTAAGATTATAACAACTTTGTCTTTTGACAAAATGCATTTGGATATTTAAAGGTAATGCGTTATTCTGAGCCCTATACATAACTGATAAAATATTATATTCTACCAAATCATGGAACTTCAATAATTTCAGTTGATAAAATAATGTGCTTGATGGATGACAGTAATGTTTTCTAGTGATAATTCTTACAGCTCTTTTCTGTAATACAAAAATAGGCTTTGTGATTGTTTTACACGCTTTCCCCCAAACATCAATACAATAGATTAAGTGTGGAACAATGATTGTGTTATACAACAAATACAGAGCTTTATCATTCAATAAGTCTCTGACTTTGTACAGTACTGCAATAGATTTAGCTATTTTTATTCTTACAGAATTTATGTGTTGTTTCCATGTCAGTTTGTCATCAATGATAACACCCAAAAACTTCACCTCACTCACTCTACAAATCTCAACACCCTCAATTTTGAATGGAACATCAACAGTTTTCTTTTTATTACTGAATATCATGTAATTAGTTTTATCTAGATTTAATGATAATTTATTAAGTTTAAACCAAGTTTGTATTTTGACAAATTCTGTCTTCATCAATTCCAACATTTGTTCTATATTTTCACCCAAACAAAAAAATGTGGTATTGTCAGCAAAAAGTACACATTTACGGAGTCCTGATACATTTACCAAGTCGTTCACATATAAAGTAAATAGCTTTGGTCCAAGTACTGAACCTTGAGGAACTCCACATGTGATATTACAGAGGGCAGATCTTACATCATTTATCTGTACAAACTGTTTCCTATCTTTCAAATAGCTAGATACCCACTGTAATGCTGGTCCTCTACATATTTGTTCAAATTTTCAAGGTAGATAGTGACAGAGTGAAGAAATATGTTAAAAATATATTTTTAGACAACTTACAGACTGCACTACAGAACTACAGACTGCAGCTTTAACAGTACAATAAAAATGTTCGGGATGAGAAAATGATTTGACTCGCTAATATACTCGCTAAATACTAAAGCATGCAATAAGGGTACTAAAATAAAGTACCAAAGAATGAAAAAGTTAAATGTATTTACAAGGTCCTAAAGAGAAATGGTAAACAACAGCATAGTATAATATAACGGTGTAAGTAGGGTGAATTTGTATTACTGTATATTGTATTAATTTTAGATTTCTCTACCAAAGTAGGGAAACATTAAAGTGGTTCCATTATTCTGTGGAACCACTGTTCTACTGATCTATGACAAATGTGTGTTTAAATTTGGTTTGTTTGGTTACAAAGTAGATTTAAGCATAAAAAACACAATTAGTTTATGAAAATTCATAATTTGTTGTAATGTAAAGAATAGGGAGAGACAATTGACACGCAGTTAGTCCACTGCGGGGCCAGTTCAGACGACATCTACGCACACCTAAGGTCAATTTAGCATCTCTAATTATTCTCATATGCATGTTTTTAAACCGTGGGGGGGATTGGAGTAATCCACACATGCACAGGAAGGCCCTTAATACTTTAAGATGAAAACTGTCAGTTGACACACTCATTTATTATTTCTCTGTGATACATAATTATTACAAAGTCTCATATGACAAATTTTCCAAGCTAAACTTGTGACAACAAGAATAACCAAGAAAGTGTCTGTTTGGGATAAGATGGAAGAAAAACTGCAGTGGCAGAAACCATATGTCCCTTTTTTCCTGATGAGATCACCTGCAACACAAAAACTTTGTCAATTTTCAGGTTTAACCCATTTTAATGAGTATGAGAGAGATTTGTTCTTGCATTCATGCAAGAAAACTAATTTCATTTTTGAATGTGTGTTTACTTAATGTTTCCTGCTAAAATGATTTTTATAGACAAGCGATCAGTAAAATATGATGGAGCGCAAAAAACAAGGCAGGAGAAATTGAGTTATCGCAAGCCTTGTGCAACTGTTTTATGTAATCCTCTTGCAAATTAATGAGACCAATTTCACACCGTGACTAAATTCCCCAGTCTCTTTTCTTTTTTTGGTCATGCAGCCTGTTAACAGCCCCTTGGGCATTGGGCAATGTGTGTACATATATATGTGTGCGCACACATTGTGTCATGGAGCATTCTGTTCACTAGCAGTACTGGGCTTTGCCGCAGGAACGAAGCTTGGCGTTTGCAGTGATGCTTCACAGCCAAACAGAAAATGTTTTGCCAGCGTTATCTAATGTCTTTTCAAACACTTTACATTCCATCGTAACTTGCACAACAACTGCTCAAACCTCTTTCTCCTATTCGCATTTCACCCCTGCTGCTCTGCACGTTGTTCACAAAAACCATTTGGTGTTTTTTACAGTCTGACTTATGCATTACTGTAAGTGTACCTTTGTGATGCATTCACAGACTAAAGCAGCTGGCATGATTTGTCGGTTCAAGGAATGTTGTGAACTCAGGTTTAATGGGAAAATTTCCTTACATTACCTCCCAGCAAGATTTAAAACTGAACAAGGCCCCGTTGTCCATTTTGACGCAAGGGCAGCAGAGAGAGTCAGAGATTTTTTATTGTCGTTCGCAGCGCATGTGGTACATGGGGTGTAAACAAAATGATGTACACAGGGTCCCAGTTACATCCAACAATAAAATAATAAAGAAAAACATGCAGTAATAAGATCTAAGATATGAACTAAGAAAAACCTCAACTACAAATATGCTGAGTACTAATAGCATAAAAACAATCAATATGCCTAACAGCAGCACGAACATGAGTGTATGAGCAGATGAGCACGCATGAACACAGCAACGTGAAACAGATCAGCAGCAACATGATGTGATTTTTCACAGTGATTATCCTGGTTAGAGAGTCATGTGCCTAACAGACTCAGGGTAGAAGCTGTTCCTCAGTCTAGTGCAGGGGGGTCAAACCCACTTACAAAAGGGGGCCAAAATTAAAACCTTTTTCAAACTAAGGGCCGGTTTCAGAATCTACATTAACTCAAGTTAGATACCCAACATCTTTTCTTGGTTGCAGGTTCCTCTCATTTGACATTCTCTGTTGCACTTTTGACATCTTAATCAAAGATTACTGAAAAAATTAAAGTGATAAAATTATTTCACATTTAAAATAAAATCTTGGGATCCAGATAAGATGGTAAATGGAGCTTACTTATATAGCGCTTTCCAGCCCCCTATGAGGGGCCCCAAAGCACTTCACAGTACCAGCCATCCACCCATTCATCCACACATTCATACACCGGTAGCGGCAGGCTGCCATGCAAGGCGCCAGCCAGTCCTACCAGGAGCAACTCGGGATTAAGTGTCTTGCCCAGGGACACAACGAGGTATGCAGTGACCGGGGATCGAACCTGGGACCTTCCGGTCCTTAGCCGGCTGCCCTGCCTCTACACCATCTCGGGGTCAACGAGGCCACATTTGGCCCCTGGGCCTTGAGTTTGACACATATGGTCTAGTGGTTCTACACTTAATGCTTCTTAGCCTCCTTCCTGAGAGGAGCAGGGCAAAAAATGTGTGTGCTGGGTGAGGGGGGTCCTTCGTGATACAGGTGTGCTGGGTGAGTGGGGTCCTTTGTGATACAGGCGGCCTTCTTCCTGCATCTGAAGGTGTAGATGTCTGTGATGGTGGGAAGGCTGACTCCAATAGACTTCTGTGCAGCCTTCACCACTCTCTGCAAAGCAGGATGGTTAAGGTTACAGCAGTCCACTTTGATCTCGTTCTCGCTCAAATTAAATGAAA
>JBBPBX010017018.1:12077-22215 GCA_038048925.1 Garcialebias charrua | reverse complement strand
TCAAACTGACCCTTTTTTCGAACAGGACTAAAGTTGATCCCCCTTCCAACCGAATTCGATGTTCAGTGACTCAGAAAGCCGGACGGGATCGTCCAAAAATTATTTTGGCTCAGGACCGGCTGCTCCCACACCACCGGTCAGTCTGAGCGCATCCTGCGGGCCAGGTGCCCACCTCGAGCTGGAGAGCCGTCCCACGAAGCCCCGGTGGTTTTTTTTCCTCTCTCTCTCTGGATCCCAACCAAATTTCTCATCTGGACCTGTGGTTCTAACTGGTTCCAACAAGAATCGCAGGGAGGTATTTTGCTGACCTTTCCGCTGCTTCCTGTTGATCTGGCCTCATGGCGTCTTCATTCGGTGTGGGGGAAGTGTACCTGTGTCCCAGAACCTGTGTCACAGGACCAGAACCGAACCGAGTTGGCTGTGGGGGACTTCGTCTTCAATAAAGCCAGTCTCAGCCTCTGAGCGGCCCGTTACCTTAAAAAGAAGGACCGTCCACCTCTGTGGGAATCGCTGTGCTCACCTGGAGGAGATGCTCTGTTGCTTTGAAGTGCCGCCGGGACCGGAGCAGAACCGGGTCAGTGACAACCTCAGCCTCTCCGGTCAGCCTTGCCGTTTTTTAACCGGAGGTGGCCTCTCGTGCTGCGGAGCATCGGAGCCGGGGTGGAGCAGATCCGGTCCAATGACGTCTTCATCCACCCCGTTCAGTCTCATCATTCTTCGCCGGGGTTGGCCTCTCGTGCTGTGGGCTGCGGAGGACCAGACGAGCAGGGTGACGTGCTGAGGAACAGAGTGAAGCGTGGAGGAGCAGCGTTGTTTGGTGCTGGTGAAGAGTCCGGCCGGAGTTTTCATCAGATTTTGGCCCTGGGCAATAATTTTATTCCAGATCATGCTGTTGTTCCCTGTTGACCTGAAACAGGCTATGATCATGCCTTTCATTTCAGGAGGATTTTCTGGCAGCTCGCACTGCTATTTGCTGCAAATGATCTGTTAACTACCTGTTGATTCTGGACCCAGCTTCTATTTCCCATGGCCGCATCAATAAGCTATATGCCACGGACTTCCGTTCCAGCTCTTCCGCATTCATTACACATGCGGCGCACTTCCGGTTTGCAGTCAACACGGTGTTAGCGATGGCGTTCTTCACGAGATCTCTGCAGGACTTGCCGACAGTCACTGTTAATAATGTCTACAGAATAATTCAGACCTTCTCTAAAGCGCCCACATCTAAGAAGGATAAAGGATTTAAGCTTTGTGTCCAACTACATAAATAAATATGAAGGTAAGTCGGTATTTGTTTTCAGTTCACCAAACTGCCTCATGTAGGCTAACACAGCTAACATAGTTAGCCTTGCTAATCTGTTGAGTAAACGTGTTTTGTCTGTACAATGTTTTCTTATTAACACAAATGTTAGTTTCAAACAAGGAGGCAGGAGAAGTCAGTTAGGGCTGAGTGTTTACCCAAAATCCACAAACAGGGTGTACCTTTAAGACCAATTGTTAGCATGATTAACTCGGTCACTTACAATGTTTCCAAATATCTGGCATCTGTACTCATCCCTTTAGTTGGCAGCTCAGAACACCACATACAGAACACCATGGACTTTGTGGATAAGCTGAGGGATGTCATCATGGAGACTGATGAAACAATGGTCTCTTTTGATGTCACATCACTCTTTACGTGCATTCCTGTTGATGAAGCAGTAGAGGTGGTCTGTTTAAGGTTAAAATCAGACACCACTCTGAGCAACAGGACCACACTTTCCACAGAACAACTGTGTCAACTCTTGAAACTGTGCCTGCAGTCAACCTACTTCACATATGGGGAGCAATATTATAGGCAGAAACATGGGTGTGCTATGGGGTCTCCAGTTTCTCCTATTGTTGCCAACCTGTACATGGAGGAGGTAGAAAAGAGAGCTTTGACATCCTTTTCAGGGAGACCACCAAGTCATTGGTTCAGGTATGTTGACGACACCTGGGTTAAAATTAAATCTCAGGAAGTCCAACATTTCACTGATCACATCAACTCTGTGGATAAATATATCAAGTTCACACGAGAAGATGTAAAAAATGGCAGGTTGGCTTTCTTGGACTGTGAGGTCTCAGTTTCTGATAGAGGAAATTTGCAAACTGAGGTGTACCGCAAACCCACACACACAGACCAGTATTTACAGTTTGACTCCCATCACCCTCTGGAGCACAAGTTAGGAGTCATCAGGACTCTGTACCACAGAGCAGACAGCGTCCCCACTAACTCAGCAGCCAGACAGAAGGAGAAATCACACACAAAACAGGCTCTAGAGAAATGTGGATATCCTAACTGGGCCTTCCTGAAAGCAGAGAAGAAACCCAAACAGGACTCTAGCCAGCCATCAGGTGAAAAGAAGGAACCCAGACCCAGACCAGTGGTCATTCCGTATGTTGCGGGAGTTTCAGAGACATTGAGACGTTTATTTTCTAAACACAACGTCCCGGTGGCTTTTAAACCCCAAAATACATTACGACAAAGACTGGTTCATCCCAAAGATCCAGTCCCCCGGCACAAACAGAGTAATGTTGTGTATGCTGTTCAGTGTCAGGAGGGCTGTGATCAGTCTTACATCGGGGAAACTAAACAGCCACTGGCCAAAAGGATGGCCCAGCACAGAAGATCAACATCATCAGGTCAGGACTCTGCGGTCTACACTCATCTCCAGGCCAGCGGTCACTCTTTCAGGGATGAAGATGTTCACATCCTTGATAGAGAGGAACAATGGTTTGAGAGAGGAGTAAAGGAGGCCATCTTTGTGAAAAGAAACCGTCCATCATTAAACAGAGGTGGAGGCCTCCGGGTTCAACTGTCCCCCACTTACAATGCTGTTATTGCTAGTATCACTCAGCCCTCTGTGAATAGCAAACAACCATCAGGGTGTTAACGATCCATCGTCAGGCTGATGGTCCTCCTTGATCATGTGAGCAGCTGGTTTCGGCTGTCATCAGCCAACTGGTTGATCCACTGTGGGAGGGTGCTATTTATAAGACTGAGCTGAACACAGCTTCTCAGACTGAGGAAGTCTTTCGGACGAAAGACGAAACGTTTCTACAGTTTTTTTGCTTTGTTTTGTTTTGTTTTTTGAATGTCCAGAGGACCAGACTTAGCTTTTTTAGATTTTTCTACCTGGATTATTGAGCATGCATCAGGGTATTTTGAACCACTTTGGCCAGGATTGCCTCAAACTTGTTAGAGAGTTTGAGAAAACAGCTAGGAAGAGGGCGGACTACAGGAACCACTTGCGATTCAACCTTAGATGCAGACAAAGTGGCATCATTCCCAAGAGCCTGGAACTGAAATCGTCGGTCAACGGGCACCGGGCAAGCAAGATCCTTCAGAAGGCACAGACGCAGCTGCTGAATGAACGGGTGAGACAGACCAATTTTACTATTGAGACCTTGAAGGCCAAAGAAGAGCACATTAAACAAAAACTAACAACGTTCCTAGATCAGACCACACTTCAGCAAGTGATGGACTGTACAGATCAGGCACGCTTAGCACAGCATGTCAAGTCCAAGACTCGACAACAAAACAAATTTAACTTACTGATAACTCGTCAACACCATCACAATTCTAATAACAACACATTCAGTGTAGGACAACACTCCACTACACAGCTACATGCCAGGGAGACAGAAAATTGGGTGAAGAATTTATCTGACAGACAGCTCACCCAGCCGGAGACAGAGATTCTTGCCAGGGGACTAAACTTTGCAGTGGCACCAAGTAGAGTTCCGTTGGTAGAGATGATCACAGCCACTGAGTCAGCCATCCGTAACAACAAAATTAAAGATTTTGAAGCCGAACAACTCAGAGTCAAAGTTTCAGCCTGTCTCAGTAATGCTAAACCACCACCTTCCAACATCAGTAGAGAAGAGAGGGATGCACTCACCACTCTTAGCAAAGACAAAAACATCATAATTCTCCCAGCAGACAAAGGAAGGTGCACAGTGATTTTGAACCAGAAAGACTATCATGAGAAAGTTATGTCACTCCTTAGTGACTTAACCACTTATGAACCGCTGAAAAGAGATCCAGGAAGTGGTTACAAGAAGAAGTTGATAGATTGCCTGAAAATTTTGAAGCAGGACAAGGCTATTGACAATTTTCTGTACCACAGACTGTACCCAGGGGAGGCCACGCCAAGTCTGTATGGTTTACCCAAAATCCACAAACAGGGTGTACCTTTAAGACCAATTGTTAGCATGATTAACTCGGTCACTTACAATGTTTCCAAATATCTGGCATCTGTACTCATCCCTTTAGTTGGCAGCTCAGAACACCACATACAGAACACCATGGACTTTGTGGATAAGGTGAGGGATGTCATCATGGAGACTGATGAAACAATGGTCTCTTTTGATGTCACATCACTCTTTACGTGCATTCCTGTTGATGAAGCAGTAGAGGTGGTCTGTTTAAGGTTAAAATCAGACACCACTCTGAGCAACAGGACCACACTTTCCACAGAACAACTGTGTCAACTCTTGAAACTGTGCCTGCAGTCAACCTACTTCACATATGGGGAGCAATATTATAGGCAGAAACATGGGTGTGCTATGGGGTCTCCAGTTTCTCCTATTGTTGCCAACCTGTACATGGAGGAGGTAGAAAAGAGAGCTTTGACGTCCTTTTCAGGGAGACCACCAAGTCATTGGTTCAGGTATGTTGACGACACCTGGGTTAAAATTAAATCTCAGGAAGTCCAACATTTCACTGATCACATCAACTCTGTGGATAAATATATCAAGTTCACACGAGAAGATGTAAAAAATGGCAGGTTGGCTTTCTTGGACTGTGAGGTCTCAGTTTCTGATAGAGGAAATTTGCAAACTGAGGTGTACCGCAAACCCACACACACAGACCAGTATTTACAGTTTGACTCCCATCACCCTCTGGAGCACAAGTTAGGAGTCATCAGGACTCTGTACCACAGAGCAGACAGCGTCCCCACTAACTCAGCAGCCAGACAGAAGGAGAAATCACACACAAAACAGGCTCTAGAGAAATGTGGATATCCTAACTGGGCCTTCCTGAAAGCAGAGAAGAAACCCAAACAGGACTCCAGCCAGCCATCAGGTGAAAAGAAGGAACCCAGACCCAGACCAGTGGTCATTCCGTATGTTGCGGGAGTTTCAGAGACATTGAGACGTTTATTTTCTAAACACAACGTCCCGGTGGCTTTTAAACCCCAAAATACATTACGACAAAGACTGGTTCATCCCAAAGATCCAGTCCCCCGGCACAAACAGAGTAATGTTGTGTATGCTGTTCAGTGTCAGGAGGGCTGTGATCAGTCTTACATCGGGGAAACTAAACAGCCACTGGCCAAAAGGATGGCCCAGCACAGAAGATCAACATCATCAGGTCAGGACTCTGCGGTCTACACTCATCTCCAAGCCAGCGGTCACTCTTTCAGGGATGAAGATGTTCACATCCTTGATAGAGAGGAACAATGGTTTGAGAGAGGAGTAAAGGAGGCCATCTTTGTGAAAAGAAACCGTCCATCATTAAACAGAGGTGGAGGCCTCCGGGTTCAACTGTCCCCCACTTACAATGCTGTTATTGCTAGTATCACTCAGCCCTCTGTGAATAGCAAACAACCATCAGGGTGTTAACGATCCATCGTCAGGCTGATGGTCCTCCTTGATCATGTGAGCAGCTGGTTTCGGCTGTCATCAGCCAACTGGTTGATCCACTGTGGGAGGGTGCTATTTATAAGACTGAGCTGAACACAGCTTCTCAGACTGAGGAAGTCTTTCGGACGAAAGACGAAACGTTTCTACAGCTTTTTTTTTGCTTTGTTTTGTTTTGTTTTTTGAATGTCCAGAGGACCAGACTTAGCTTTTTTAGATTTTTCTACCTGGATTATTGAGCATGCATCAGGGAATATTGTCCTTAATTATTTTTTCTTCGGAGACACCCTAATACTTTATCATGCACTTCTGGCAGATTTAATTTGTTTTTCTGTTCTTCTAGAATGTTTGTTTAAAACTACTAATTGATGCCACAGACACTAAGAAGCTACGTTTTGTCATGTATCCCTTGATATGACATACTGTAATAAATAAGTATCATTCATGTAATTTTAAGACATATGGAATACTTTAAAGCAAGTTATAATCAAGAGAACAGATATATATGTTTTGCGAAATTGCCTATATGCTCAAAACGGTAAGTAAAACATCTGATATATGTTTTCCCGTCATTGCACCAGGCAGTCTGATGTTAGATCATATGGGTATGGTCTATTGTTATTTGTAGCTTTAGCTGTAATGCATTCTCCAGATGGCCTTCCTCAATAAAACTATTCTTTTTTCCAACACAGTGAAGAAGCTGTGTGAGTGCTCAGACTTTTGGCGCTTGCATACATTTTGAGTGTACTGCTGCGCCCTTCACAGAATTAGTCATGGAGCGTGAGCATTTTTAGAGTTGAATTGGAACCCTGCCGTCTTTGAAACAGCGTGGATCATCAAGGATTGTTTAATCATTGCATGCAAACAGTAAGAAGTCAAGTTAACTGCTGAATGACATCCGAGGTCATGAGGTATGTATGTAAAAGAAACGATAAACCATCCAAATCAGTAGGTGGTTGTGTTTTCTGCTCTCATTACTCGTTTTGATTAACTTATACCTTGGTATGTACCATTTTTAGATACAGTACAAGGGAAACGTTTATCTGGTTGTTCGGTTTTGATTGTAACACAGATATAGCAATCAACGGACTAATAAAATAAGCCTTCAGTGCTTTTGGCATGTGTGAGATTTTAGGAACAGACTACCGAGGCTTCACTCCTCAGTAACTGAGTCACATAAAGAGTTAAGTGAAAATGAAGAACTAATATCTCCCCGACTGTGAGGAGCCGTGCTGCCGTGGTGCATTTTGCATGATTGATGTGATCATCAAACAGGACAGTATGGCAGGCCCCCTGTGTGGGGTCTGTCTGATTTAACCACCCTATTTCACTCTTCCAGGGGTCAATAAAACAACCACATTTCTGAACTAATGTATTGGTTTCTGCTATTTGAACTTGGCATCAGGTTTTATGTTTTGCATTGGAAATATCCTTAAAAGTACACATATAAGTACAAGTATATTCTTAAAAATATATAGTTAATTATATTTTGAAACAAGACAAAATGTGATTTTTTTTTTCACATAGTCTTAATTTAATACATCTACACACTTCATTTGAGGAAAACAGGCTTTCTAGTTTTTATATTATAAGTGTAGTTTATTCAAATTGATTGGGGTGGCCAAAGATTAATCTATGGTGACCAAGGCCACCATTAGCCACCCCCTGGTTCCTCCATTGTGCCTGGTAGTGGATAAAATGCCACCCTTCACTTCCCAGGATCCATCACTCTGTGCCACTTTGGACAAGAAAAACAATCTACCTGTTCTTCTACACAGCACAACTCCTACCCACTTGACAGAAAAACACTCATCTTGAAAACAACAAACTAGGGATGCACGATATTATCGGCATGGTATCGGTATCTGCCAATATTAGTGATAAAGTTAAATATCGGCTATCGGCCATTCCATCATAATAACTCACCAATATAAAAGGTGCATACATTTGACATTAAACATAATCCAAGTTGAAGTGTTACATCATTTTCAATCCCTTTTTGGCATAGCTGCATTTAGCAGCAGGCCAAATAGACAAAGACCATGCAGAATAATGTAGTATTTTAATTCCACAGCAGAGAAAGCTTTGTAGTCTCTGTAAGTAGGTCTAGGGAAAAAAAATATTGGTATTGGTTAATCGGCCAAATAACTTTTAACTTATTGGCAATACAATACAATATTGTGCATCCTTAATACAAACTATTCAAATCTTTAAGCAACAGGGAATATTGGCATACCACTTGTATTTAATTTAATTTCATGTAGTCTTGTTCTTTGGAAGTTTGGAATCACCTGTTTTGTTAGTTTGTTTGTGTCTGTTTGAACCATGTACCCTCAGAGAAACCATAAAAGTAATGACTCACCCAGCACCTTTTTTAATTCAATATACATTTTTGAGCATGTAATGAGTACTTTTACTTTCCAAATATGATCAGCTGGTCTGCATAGTTAGCAGCTAATGTCATGAATATGAGCAGAAATCAAGTGCACGATAAACTGTTAAATCACAATCTCTATCATCACAGAGAAAACATGATGGTTGCATTTCTGAACATCTATTTAACGTAAGCAGCACATTTCACACTTTAATCTTCTGAACTATCACCTCTCAGGTTACCTCATTATGTGCCTTGATCTTTTATGCAGTTGGATGGAAAAACAGAAACTGTGCCACGCTTTGATCTGTGGCATAAAAGCTCCTCCAACAACTGACAGCAATTCACGATGGAAACAGCGTTCAATTTGCAACGTTAGGAGTAAAATGTTTGATATTTGGATGCATTTTTCACCGGGATACAAAAAGAAAATATTGACCTCATCAAATATTGACTGGAAAGTGTGTGTAGTAAAGCCAAGTAAAAATGTTGTCCCCTATATTTGTGAATGTTGGCAGGTGGAGCAACATTTCCACTGGACTACTTTTCCTTAACCCGTTTAGAGTCAGAGTTACTTTATTTGTCATTCCACCACATGTGGTACATGTGGTACATGTGGTGGAACAAAATTGTGTAGACAGGGTCACAGTTACTTCCAACAATAAAACGTCAATGAAAAACAGGAATAAAATCTAAGATATGAACTAAGAAAAATATTAAATAAAAATATGCTAAGCACTAATAACATAAAAAGCAATACACCGAACAGCAGCACATCCATTATTCTCCATTTTATTTGTGTTCCTTAGGGGAAAATCAACCGCCTTATTTAACTACTTAAATTATCATCATCATCATCATCATCATCATCATCATCATCATCATTAGAGATGTACAATATTGGATTTTTGGCCGATATCCGATAAGCTAAAACGTATTCGGTTGAAAACCGATGTCGATCCAGATATTTTATATATGTTGCTTTGACCTCTTATTTAGGCTTATTTGCTACAAAAATGGTGTAACAGCTGTAAGAGCTGGTGACATATTCAGTAACAGCCATATGATATGCATAGCGCTTTGACTTATATTAAATGAAAAGTGTTAAACGTTATTTAATAGCATTAGTCACCTGCAATGCTGTCTCACTTGAGGAGGCTTGTTCCAGGTTCCTAGCTTTTTTTCATTCAACCTTTATTTAGACAGATAGTCACATTGAGCCTAGAAGACTCATTTACAAGTAAGATCTGCTTAGACAGACAACAAGTAATGAAACTGGACACATTAGGAAATGGAGGCGAAAAAAATTCCTATTAAAATCTTTCTTTTTGCCTGAGAAAAAAATTATATTATTAAAAAAACACCTCGCACAAATAAGCACGTAGTGACGGAGGCAATGAGATATCCAGCTGCGTGTGTGCCAACGGGGCAAATCGGCTCGCCTAAAGCCTGTCTTCTCTTAAGAAATGTTATAAATTGTGTTGAGGGACCAACTGGCCATATAAGTCCATAATTATGGTTAGGAAAATATGCAAGAGAGGCTCAAAAGCAGTTTCACAGACAGACAAAGCAGCAAAGCTAAGCGGAGTGGGAGGGGAAGCGTCCGACCTCGGCAGAAGCAAGTGGTGAATGCTGCAGTGGGGGATCCTCTGCACTCCTGTGCATGAAGGACAGCCTTTTTAAGTTCAAAGTTTTTGTCCATCCATTGCTACGTAAGACTAATCATGCTAACGGGCTAACACAACGTCCAAATGTCTGTGGTAAAACTCACCCAACAAGTCGTGCTATCGGCTATTAGCTTCTCTATTACGTCTGAAATTATGGCTTGCAACTCGGGTAATGTTACATCGGAAAAATACCTCCAACTGCGGACGATGTAACGAGGCTAAACGTAGTCCATAAATCTTCGGAATCTGACATCCTCACCAACGAAAACGAAAACTTCCACACCGCCGACATTTTAAATCTCTCCGCCATGAGATTGGGTAGGCGCACGTGACGTCATCGCGTTGTGCTGAAACCAAAATCAGTGCCTTTTATATCGGCGAGTTATTTTAATGGAATGGCCTATGTCCGATATTGAAATTTAATGCTAAT
>JBBPBX010017018.1:0-11794 GCA_038048925.1 Garcialebias charrua | reverse complement strand
GAGTGTTCAGCATGAGGGAAGAGGCTGCTTTTAGATTTTTAGCTAGTGCACCTGCATTGCGAGCTGCTAGTTTAGCGTTACGTCAGTCCCGACAGGTGGTTGGAGCGTTGGGTAGGCGGGGCGCTCGGTTCTGTTCTGTTCTCGCCCCGCCTATATAATGGTAGGGGAAACACTGAATATCGGCCAATAATGATACCATGTTGATATTATCGTGCATCCCGAATTATTATTATTTTTCCACAAAAAAATAAATAAAAATTTTAGAACTATCTCAGCCTGAAATAAAAACATTAAATTTAAAATGAATCTATTTGAATTTTAACTATTTCTGGACCTTTTGTTTTAAAGGAAAAATCATTTTTTAAATTCACAAAATCTTTATTTAAACTGCAATTTCAATAATAAAAAAGAACAACAACAACAAAAACATGGTATTTTCCTTCATAAGTACACCCAAAATGGTTTTCGTGACAATTTTTTTCTTTTATTAATTCCAGTCTGGAGTTTTGTGAAAACCCTTCAAATTACCAGCTCCTTCAGATCCAGTAGTCAACAATGAGGCCTTGTTTTCAAACTTACTCGCATCTCCTGGTCTTTGAACATGGAGGGTTTTTTCTAATCATCTTTTTTTTCTTTTAATATTTATTTTCTTTATAGTTTTTAAACTCTGCCCATCAGTTGCTAGTTTTAAAATGGATTTCCTCCATTGCTGACCCTAAAATACAAACGAGCTGCAGGTGCATTGTCCACCAGTTTATGACACCCTGCCTTGGGGTAAACCAACGGCAGTCAGCCGTGGAGCATTTCATTCTACAGCCTGCATGCATGTAGAGCAGCTTTTTGGAACTAAATGTTTACTTGTGCGCATCACAAGTGAGTTTCTGCTCTTTACATCCAAATTAAGAGGCGAGACTCTGCAGCGACTGTGGCCGAAGGCGTAAGTTGAACTGCGTCTTCTTAAGATTTTTTTCAGGGGCTCTCAATAAAAAGAGAGCACCACCTTGTGGGCTAATGAACGTTTAGTAACGAAAGTAAAAAGAAAAAAACATTAAGTAGATGAATGCATTATTTTATGATATAATAAATATGGGTTTGAACTAGGTTTTCACAATGTATTGTAATGTGGCCACTCCTGTTTCCCAAAGGAACACAATTGTGTAGTAAAGTTACTGTAAGGTTATGAGAGTATTTGAACAAATTCTGACCAAAAAAGAGGAGGATTTTAACGCTTTTTCAGAAAAATCATGCTTATTGATGGCAACAAAATAAATAAATAAATAAATAAAAGCACAGACAGAAATAAATGTGTGGCAGATTTTTGCTCAAATAACAATACAAGGGTTAATTCATACCTTTTACGAGTTTTAAGTAATTATAAAGTGATTACTGTATATAAAAGCTTAGAGTTCCTTAATGAAATGCATATCGCCCACTCATCTTGTGCTGAGAAATGACAGAATTGTAGATGTTCTGATCAAATTTTACATTAAACTTTTTCGTCAAAATCCATCAGGTGGTTCATGAGATATTTTGCCAATGGAGACACACAGACATGGGCAAAAACATAATCATCAGCCTGCAGCTTTTGACAGTCAGCAGTAAAAAAATAAAATGGCGTAATCATCGTCTGTTTGGATGGTAGGATTTATTTTCTCACTGCAGCTCTTCTGACGGTCGTTTCAACATTTTTCCACCGATTCAAACCGTCCTCACTCCGGGAGTTTAGATGCACTTCAAAAGCATTAATTTGTGCCAACAAAGAACAGAATGTGATGATTCATTCCCTCACTTTCTTCTGTTTTTAGACACATTTTGGGTGAAACTGAGATAGAGCCACCCCTCTCTGTACCCATATGGCCATCAGAACATGGGAACAGAACACTGAGAAAAACATAGACAGCCTGAATGCAGATTTAACTGTATTTCTACAGAGCTTCTGCATAATTGTGAACTGATCATTTGTACTTGACCAGTTTTCTTCTACTAAAGATGTGAATCTGCTAAACTTGACAAAAGGTCACACGTGCTGACAATCACATTTCTTAAACAAGTACGGTTTCATTTTATGTCATCCTAATTCTCCAACTGAGATTAAGAACAATGAGGTTGGGAAAACCAAATTTCTGACAAAGTTAGAACAATACAGTAGTTGGTTTGAATCGATGCAGATCACCTGGAAAGCTGAGGTTGCCAAGTTAAGGTTCAGATTGTTTTCATGTTTGTGCAGATTGCTTTTCTTAGTTCCCTTTCAGTCATGTCTCTCGGTGCAACATATGATATGGAAATTGCGCACCCGCACGATTACCTGAAGGAATACATTCACGCCTTTACGGCAAGGGTGTCAGCGTTGCGCCAGAGGCCCCGCCCTCTGGGTATTTAAGCCGCTGACGCCCATCCATCTTTCTCTTATTGCCCTTCACCTCGCTTAAACCTGAACTACCTCTCTTCGCGGGACTTCTCTGTTGCTTCATCGCTCAACCAGAGGTGAGCTTGCTCCCTACACAGAGCGTACGGAGAATTATTCCTGCGTACTGCTGGGCTAGCGAAAGCTAGTCCGGCACATTTTCTCTTAACCCCAAAGTTTTTTCTTCTCCTCTCTCCGCAGACTGCTTCGCTCGATGGCGCTAACTGCACGAACAACCGCTACCCCTGCTAACTCATAGCGGGCTAGCTAGCGAAAGCGACGCGACGGAGAAGACGTCTCAAAATAAAAGGAAAAGGATTCTGGAAGGACTCGCTCGCCTTATCTCGGACATGCCTCCGGAGAAAGGAAAGCGAAAGACAAGACTTCCAAGGAAAACCAGCAGGATGGCGAGCCCAACCTCGTGCGCCTGTCCTAGCGGATGCGGTTTCTCCCTTGCTGCGACGGACACCCACGAGGCCTGTCCCGTCTGCTTAGGGATGTTACACGCAAAAATGGCGCTGGATGTGCCCGACTCTTGCCCATACTGCAGCCAGATACTGGAGGCGGTGAGAAGGCACCGGACGGACTTCGTCGCCAAGGCCATGGGCGCCGCTGCAGCGCCAGCGGACCTAGACACCACCGAGCCTCTCACTCTTACGCCGGAGCTCGAGAACATGGCTCTGGACGACAGCACACGAGTCGAATGGGGTGACAGCCCTGATGTGCTGGCTCCCATGGTGGACTTAACAGTCGAATTCGACACTCGAGGCATGATGAACGAGGACGAGATCTCGATTTCAGCCTCAGGCCAATTTTCTGCGGAGGACGCAGACGTCGAATACGAGGAACAGGGAGAAGATCTCTCCCGCACCCCGGTACCTGTGCTCCCGGAGACTGACTTTTCCATCCCTGCTCTGTTCGACCTGTACCACAGAACAGCGGACGTGCTGCAGATCCCATGGCCAGAACCTCCGCCTTGTCAACAGGTCACGAGGCTGGCAGGAAACTATTTTTACTCAAAGCAGCAGGCCGCCACGAGGCAAAGGATGCCCGTGTTCCCGGACTTCCTCACAGAGCTGACTCGCACCTGGGCTCAGCCCCGAGCTCCCATGCTGTTACCACTCTCGCAGTTTCTCGACGTGGACGGGATGGATGAGGTGGGAATAGCCAACGTGCCTCAAATTGAGGACACGCTGGCGTCTCACCTGGCTCCCAAGTCATCCGGGACAAAACCAACTCTCCCCAGCAAAGCTTGTCGAGCTTCAGCTTCTCTGCTCGAGAAATGCTACAGAGCTCAGGGACTCGTGGCGCGCGCGATGAACGCGTCCGCGTTGATGCAAGCTTACCTGGCTGAAAAACTGCAGCAGCTCCAGGTAACGACGGACAAACAAGCTGCCGCTGACTTGCTGGATGAAGCCCGCAGGGCAACAGACTTTGTGCTCCGCATGATGGGAACAGCTGCTGTTGCTCAAGGCAGAGGCATGGCTGAAGTGGTCATCGCGATACGCCATCTGTGGATGACCTTAACTGACCTCCCCGAGGGACAAAAGGTGCCTTTTCTCCACCACTCGATAGAACCGGCGGGATTGTTTGGGAAAGCTCTGGATCGAATTCAGACCAAGCTGGACCAGAGGCGCAAACAGGCTGAAGCTCTCCGGGTGGGCATTCCCAGGAGAACCTTCGCCCCCCCCCAGGGAGTCTGCTGGGGGCAGACCTGCGCAGCCTCGACACCGCTCAGCAACACGTGCCCCACCGCAAAAGCGACCGGCGTACGAGGACGAGCACCGGCAGAATCAACCGCCGGGCCCACCTCGAACCGAACATGCTTGGAGCAAAAACAGGTTTGTCCCTCGCCAGGCGGTCAGACACAGGGCCTCCTCGGCGAACCGGGACACCAGACAAAAGCGTGCCTGATGAACCAGGTCCACGTCTTGATTTTACACGATCACCCGCCCACGCGGTACGGGGAATGATCTTTTCATGTCCAGACTTTATTTGTAGCACGGTACAAAAAGCTGGTAACTCTGTTGCATGCACAAATCATGTTTTTCCTGCTGTGAGTGACATAAAGTCAAATATGTCGTTACACGTAAGCATGAATAAAGCTAAAAAAACAGCCCCTCTGTTTTATTGACTCAAAAAAAAACAACAACAACAAACACAATAACTTCAGCAGAACGGGTCCCTCTGGCCTGCCAGCCGACATAAAGGGAGGGGGCCATCTCCCCCCCTCCCTCACGGCTCACGGGGTGTTAGCCTAATCAATAAGCCCCAGCAGGGTGCCTCTGTTCCGTCTGTAGCGGACAGGCACAGAGGCGTCTGCAAGCAGGCCCCATACTCCTCACAGAGACAGGTGAGGGGGGTCACGTGCTCCAGCTCCTGCTCCGTTGTGAACCACGGGGTGGACAATACACAAACCAAGCAAACACATGACATGTCCGCACCCCAGGGATGTGCGCCAACAAAATCTGATGGCCCACCTTCCTGGACACCCATTAAATGGCTCCCAGTAAGGGCTGGGGGGGCCACGGTAGAAGCCCAAAGGCTACCACCAGCTTCACACGTTCACAAAGGCGATTGTGATCAAACTGCTCTGTGTGTGTAAACAAACCAGGGCTAAATCAGATTTCTCTTCCTTTTAATCGAAGGGAACTGAGCTCTCTGTCACCAACCAATTTAAAGTCTGCCAAGCACAAAGGACCATCTCCACGTTCTCATGCTGTAGCTGTCCCCTTATCATTGTTGGGCGACACACAATGTTCAAGCAGTGATCCTGCAGCACGTGACCGTACTCATTGTGCTGGTTCAGCTCTGCTCTTAAACGATATCCCCCCACCGGGTGAAACACAGACCCTGGATGGTTTGTCCGGCTCCAACGCTCTGTTAAGGCCGGAGACCAGTAAACCGGACCCAACCAGGAAGCGGGTTGGGGTCAGGAGATCTGCTCGCTTACAGAACTTGCAGTTCCTCAGTCCCATGACCCCAAACAAGAAGAGGAAAAACAGACATTCTGTTCCACTTTTGTCTAATAATGACAACAGATTGCCTCTGCCCTCGAAGACTCTCGATCAGAGTAGTATGGCAGCACATCTGCAAAAAGGCCCTCTCCCTAACATGGTTGACCCTCAGGGGATCAAGGAATCCAGGACCCTTGGAGGAGAATTGGTTCCACCAACTGCTCCTCTTCAGGGACACACTACATCACCAGAAGGAGCAGTCTCGCTGCCTAGGCTGGGAGCTGTGAGAAATTTCAGCTTGGTGGCAGAAAGGAACAAGCTGGTGGCATCAGGTCTGCCAGAAAATGTGGAAAATAACGTGCAAAATGCCAGAGCTGTGTCAACACAGTCACTTTACGCACAGAAATGGCATATTTTTGAAGCTTGGTACACAGAAAGAAATATTATTTCTTATTCATGTGACCTGGCTCAGCTCCTGATGTTTCTTCAGGACTTACTGGAAAAAGGTTGTTCTTTCTCAACAATTAAAGTGTTCCTATCAGCAATTTCAGCCTATCACAAAGGCTGGGGAAACAGGACACCTGACGCGTATCCAATCGTAATAAGATTTATGAAGGGCGTGCTAAGAATGAGACCCCCCAGTAGGATTCTGACCCCTGGTTGAGATCTTAGTCTGGTTTTAGGGGCTCTCTGTGATCCCCCATTCGAGCCACTGAGCGAGATTAAGATAGATTTATTATCTTATAAAACCGCTCTACTCCTGGCCCTTTGCTCGGCGAAACGCGTGGGTGACCTCCATGCCTTGTCTGTACATCCAATGTGTACCAGATTCGCCCCTGATGGGTCAAAGGTCACCTTAAGGCCTAATCCCGCATATATCCCCAAGGTCTTGACTTTAAACCCTAGAAGTCTGGACTTTGATCTCTCCTCTTTTCCACCTGCTCCTGTCCTCACTCAGGAACAGGAAAGGCTGAAGGCTCTCTGCCCCGTGAGAGCTTTAAGCACTTACATGCAGAGAACAGCCGAATGGAGAAAAACAAATCAACTGTTTGTGTGCTTTGCAGCACCTGCTACCGGAAAGGCCCTATCAAAGCAGCGCCTCTCACACTGGGTGACTGAGGCCATAAAAAGGGCGTACAGTAGCAAAGGTCAACAGGTGCCCTCTGGAGTGCACGCTCACTCTACTCGGGGCTTGGCCACTTCGTGGTCACTGTTCAAGGGTGTACCAGTTGCAGACATTTGTGCTACGGCGAACTGGAGCTCAATAAACACTTTTGCAAAGCATTACAGTTTGGATGTTACTGCGTGTGATGTCACTCAGGCTGTCCTTTCTAACACACAGTAGAAAGTAGCCTTGAGATGCCTGCTGATCAAGGGCAGACGTTCACACTAGCATGCATTTTACTGAGCATTTCAAGGGCGTGAATGAATTACGTTCCCATAGCATATGTTGCACCGAGAGACATGACTGAAAGGGAACTGAAAGTTATGCACCATAACTCATGTTCCCTGAAGGAAGGGAACGAGGTGCAACATATCTGGCCCTTTCAATGCTGAAAGCTCGGTGAAGTGCATTTTGGAGAAAGATGGATGGGCGTCAGCGGCTTAAATACCCAGAGGGCGGGGCCTCTGGCGCAACGCTGACGCCCTTGCCGTAAAGGCGTGTATGTATTCCTTCAGGTAATCACGCGGGTGCGCACTTCCCATAGCATATGTTGCACCTCGTTCCCTTCCTTCAGGGAACATGAGTTATGGTGCATAACTTTCAGTTTTCCTTCAACACAACAAAAGGAATCATCCCCTGAACTTTGTGGAATATACCTGTAAAATTTTTTCATGGTGATGCTAAAGCAGCTGTTCACAAACTTCTCAAGCCATGCCCCTTTTGGGAGGAAGTAAAATTTTCAACTCAACTAGGCCAGTCACAATAACAAATTTTGCTGGGCAATTAATTGTCTCAGAAGTTATTGCGATAAACAATACTATTCTTTGAAATCTAACAATTATTGTCAAATTTTAGAATAAATGTTGATTTGTTTGGAGTGTAGTACCTTTTTTGACCAACTGGTGGCAGTCTAAGACAGTTTGAACCAAAGGATGGATAGTTGAGCAACGTGTCTCTTTAAGAAAAATGGGTTGGAGGGCCCTTGACATGACATGGGCTGACATGGTGCAGACGCTTGGTGATTTGAGCTCTTTATCATAGCATTTTTCACACAATGCTTTAATAATCCTCAAATGTGTCCTTTTTGCAGATGCTATCACTTTTTTGGGGGGGAGGGGGGTAAAGATAAAGAACAGATGTTGGCGTTGATAAAGACAGAATTTGTCAAAATACAAACTTGGTTTAAACTCAATAAATTATCATTAAATCTAGATAAAACTAATTACATGATATTCAGTAATAAAAAGAAAACTGTTGATGTCCCATTTAAAAATTGAGTGTGTTTGGATGTGTAGAGTGAGTGAGGTGAAGTTTTTGGGTGTTATCATTGATGACAAACTGACATAGAAACAACATAAATTCTGTAAGAATAAAAATAGCTAAATATATTGCAGTACTGTACAAAGTCAGAGACTTATTAAATGATAAAGCTCTGTATTTGTTGTATAACACAATCATTGTTCCACACTTACCCGGTAATCTATTGTATTGATGTTTGAGGGAAGGCGTGTGAAACAATTGCAAAGACTATTTTTGTTTTGCAGAAAAGAGCTGTTAGAATGATCACTAGAAATCATTACTGTCATCCATCAAGTACATTATTTTAGCAACTGAAGTTATTGAAGTTCCATGATTTGGTAGGTTATAATATTTCATCAGTTATGTATAGGGCTCAGAATAATGCATTACCTTTAAATATCCAAATACATTTTGTTAAAAGACAAAGTTGTTATAATCTTAAGGGGACAGAGATATTTGTAAAACCAAAATTCAGAACTAGTTTGAAGGGACGTTCTACCTCAATCCAGGGAATTGGATTATGGAATGGTTTGGAGAATGAAGTTAAAAATGCCAAGTCAATGTGTACATTTAAGAAAATGATCAAAACTGAATTGTTAAAAAAATATATGTGAAGTAGTGTAATGTGTATTGTATTAGTTAGAAAACTAGAAAGAGTTATTCATTTTGTACTTACTGGAAGATTATTATTGTTTGAACTGATGGTTTGAAAAAAGGGGCATATATGAGATGTTTTCTTCTTTCTGCTACCTTTTATTTTTATATTTTGTATGTTATCATTTATGGGATTGTTTTGCATTGGATTTTTTTTATGAACAAATATTATACATAAATAAATAAATAAAAATAAATCAGTAAACAAGTTCTCAGCTTCTTTTTTCAGCGAAAAAAAAACTTTTTACATGAAGGCACAGGTTTCAACTGTGAATTTTGGAGCTCGACAAGACAGAGGTTTATTCCAGAGGTTGGCCTCTTAGCTTAGCTCGTAGCTTAGCTTCACAGCTTAGCTTCACAGCTTAGCTGTTTTTAACAATCCAAAAACGTGATTTTGGGATGGTTAAAACCGATTTCAAACAGACAGGAGAAAGGGAGGGATCAGTGAAGAGCACCGGAGTTGAGCCGTGTCTTCAGTAGAACGAGAGAGAGACAAAGAAACGATATAGCTTGTAAACGAAAATGAGGTTGATCATTTTAATTCATCGTGCGATTAATTGATTTATTGTTTATCGTGGCAGGCCTACTCCTAATGGATCAACATTAAACATTATAATATGGGTTTTGTTCAACTTCATTTTAAAAAAGATTGCATTTTTCAACCATGTGCTCGTTCAAAAACTGAAAATGAGCATAATGTTTCAGAACCAAACTGTAAAGTTTGATCTTTGCACAGAGTCCCCAACAAATTTACAAGAGCTCAATAATGACAGTCTTAATGGCTGCGATGGGTTTATTTGCACTCTGTATTTTGAAAATGGACAAACAGTGCATTTTGTTCAGAAAACAAGTCAAAGTACAGTACTTGGCAAAAAATATATTCTGTTTCTTAATTTGCGAAGACTCAAGCCATTGCATTATGTTGGCTTTGTGTTTTAGCATTTACTGAAAGTTTTTTTAAGCTTGAATCTCCTGCTTGTGGTAATCAGTAGGTTTTCTCTTAAAAATATTAGTAAAGGACAATTTTTAGTACAAGAAAGCTCTTGCGAGGGTGTCAAAATATAGCTCTAGGATTTACATAAACTAATTTGAGAAGACTAACAAGGTTGAGTCAGGTCCTCTGAACGGGCTCTTCTTTGTTGAAACGTTTCAACAAAAAAGAAGACCTGACTCAACCTTGTTAGATTTATCTACCTGGATTATTGAGCATGCATTAGGATAATCTGAGAAGGGTTTGAAACTAATTTAAATACAATTCATTTATATAGTGCCAAGTCACAACATAAGTCATCTCAGGGCACTGAACAGAAACATTCACATATAAAAATAAATAAGTTATTTATCTGAGGAGCAGACTGCTTTGAGTTTAACTCCATCACATAACTCTCATCTTGAGCAAGCATGAAGGCGACAGTGGAAAGGACAAACTCCCTCATGAGGAAGAAACCTTTAGCAGAACCAGGCTCAGGACAAGCAGCCATCTGCTTCGACTGGCTGGGTTTGTTAGGAACAGATACACAATGGCAGGTCAAGCATCACGTTAAGATAGAAATAGTATCAAATGAAAACTATTCAGTTTTAGAATTCATTTAAGCATATGAGGTCAATTTGTCCTCTAGTAGTCCAAGCCTATGGCAGTATAACAAGCCAACCCTAAATATATGATTTATCAAAAAGGAAAGTCTTGAATCCAGTCTTAAAACTGGACAATGTTTCAGCCTCACAGACAGAAACTGGAAGTTGTTTCCACAAGAGAGGAGCCTGATAACTGAAAGATCTTCCTCCCATTCTGCTTTTGGAAACTCTAGGAACCACGAGTAATCCTGCAGTCTGAGAGCATAGTGCTCCGTTAGGAAAATACGGAGCAATAAGACCTCAAATAAAAGATGGAACTAGGTTGTTGAGAGCTTTGTAGTTTAGAAGCAAGATTTTGAATTCAATTCTGGACTTGACAGGGAGTCACTAGAGAGAAGCTAAAACTGTAGAGATATGATCTCTCCTGCTAACGCCAGTTAAAGCTCTGGCAGCTGCATTTTGGATAAAGTGACAATGTATTAAAGAAGTATTTGGACACCAAGATAATAAACCATTGCAATAGTCCAGTCTAGATGTGGCAAATGCATGAACCAGTTTTTCTGCATCATTTTTAGATAAGATGTTTCTAATTTGAGTGATATTACGCAGGTGGAAAGCAGTTCTAGTAACGTTTTTTATGTGGGGGATAAAAGATGTCCTGATCAAAAATAACACCAATAATTTTTCGGTTAGAGCTGGATGCCAGATTAATGCCATCTAAGGAGAGAGAAAGACTGAAAAATGTATTCCTAAGAAGCTCAGGTCCAAAAACTACAGTATTGTCTGTATTCAAAAGCAGAACATTTAGGGTCATCCAGAAACCCAGGACATATCTTGGAAATTATTCAAAATGCAAGCAATAATACTACCAGGCTCCCGACTGCTCAAGAATTTTGAATTCCAAAATTCTGAACAAGAAGTTTTAATTTTTTGAGACTATTTGAAGACTTCCTCACAAATACAGTTTGCTGCTTAGGCTCCAACTGTCACAGCCAAGTGATATTCACTTTACAATTACCTTCTTTTTAAGGAATGATGCCATCTCACTTTTTCTATCATTTCTATTCAGGTCAGTCGCTTGTAGATCCAATATAAAGTTAATCTACTCTTGCGCTCTCATCTACTCACAGTTTATTATCAAGGACGAGTATGAATCCCCAAACTCAAAGTCTAAACTCTAGTTCCAACTGCAAAGATATTCTGTTAACTGTCGTTTTCACGCTACACAACCTTCATTTCACGAATGACAAGCCGCTATGATTATTTGCCATGGTATAATTGGACTTATCTGTATTTAGAGGGGGGAAAAAAGCTTAAGAAACGTAAAAGTAATTAAAAACATACCTTGTGTTTTGGCGGCTCCATCACAAAAATAAATATTAATTCACAGTGACATAATTGGAATTATAAATTCCTTCAACATTTCGTAAAATGGATCCCAAGGGGAAAGACCATTCTTTAAGGAGGCCTCACACATTTCGGATCCACACATGTGCTCATTTACATTTTTTTACATTTTGCATGTGACAGTAGTGTGATACACCAGAGTATTCACATTGCAGTGCATTAATTCCCACTTGTTCAAGTGCTCCAGATCTGGAAGTAATGTGTCTTTAATTGTTTACCCTCGTTCTTTTCCTTTCTATTTGAATATGCATGCAGCAGAAAATGGGAAAGTTCTTCTAGCAGGGAAATATGTACTATGGATAAAAACAGTACCATATTTAACTGGATGATGCT